>PNEQ01013669.1:0-58695 GCA_003012365.1 Medauroidea extradentata | reverse complement strand
ACACCTCACCTCGGCATTTTCCGAAATATGGCCCGGCCTCCCCCACCCCAGCCCCACAACACAGACATCTACAAGCATGCAAGGCACTCTCATTCTTCAAGGGTTCAACAGTCGCGAAAAATCTAGGCGATTTCCGTCCTGTAAGGTCCACAGCGCGGCGTTCCAAGTCTTCCTGGCGTGGCTGCGTCTGACGCCTAAATGAAGGCTCTTACTATCTACCGTAACATTCTGTGCAAGCGGGAGGTTGCAGCTTCATACATCTATTTATTCACTGTAATTTCCTAACTTAACAAACCCGTTTATCGACACGGCGAACGACACATTTTTACTATCACGTTATTATTAACTTGCTTTCTTGTCTGTTTGTCTATTCGGTGACATTGAGCTGTTAACTTTAAATATTAACATAGCTTAGAAATTGAATACAATGAAATACATGAAAGTAAATTAATGACAACGAAATATAGGAAAGAAAAAATGGGAAGAAAATAAATACAAAAATAAAAATTGTAAAAATTAATATATTAAATTTGTTATAAAACTAAAAAGCAGGAAACAATATTTAAAAAACGTTATATACCACGCTTTTGAATCAGATAAGGAGCATAAAACAATTTTTTTTCTGTGATAATACATGTAATACTTAAAACGGAAAACGTATGGCCCAAGCAATAGAGAATATACAAAGGAGTGTAGAGAGCAGCTGTCGTTAAGAGGGCGTGGTACATAATTCAACACCAAAAGCATTAATCTATAACTGTAGGTTTCTTGAAGCCAATTTGCGAAAATTAAACAATAACAATCCTAGACAATAGTTTTAGCCAACGTTTAAACAAAATTGTTTACAGTGTTACGAACTTCTGAGGCACAATCTCTGACACCGGCACCTTGTGCATTTAACAGCGGCGCAAGAGATCTCGCGTAACGAATTAGTAATTTTGGATAAATATTTGCTCATAAAGTTGGCAAATACTATTATCTAGGATTGTCATTGAGTATTTTGTCCATAGTGGCTTCGAAAAAAGCGTACAAAATCAATTTATGTTTTCAGCGTAAGTGAAGTAAATTGTAGAGAAGAAATGTTGGTTAGCGCTTAACAGTGAGCGATATTCTCCATCTGGAATTTTGGTGTTTTGTGTCATCACATTTCTTCTGGGTAAATTCATGGAACTTTATCTTAACTGCAGAATAGATTACATACTGATATACTTTTAGTCACTATAAATCTTTATTTTCCGTAATTGTTGTTACTAATCGAATTGCAGTTAATAATGTAATTATAGTTTTCTTATCTGCAATTCGATCGTTAACTACAGTAACAACAAAAAGATATTTACAGTGATTAAATTCTATCAGTATGTGTTCTATTCCGTAGTTAGGTTAAAGTTCCAAAAATTTACCCGGAAGAAAAGTTATGACACAAAATACAAAAATTCAAGATGGTGACCATCACTCACTCGTAAAGAGGACTGTGTATTTAGTCGTTGGACGGTGTTGTGGCGTGTCACGCGAAAACGTTTTTACGCGAAACCGCTGAACTTATTCTTATTGTTGTCAACTACGAAAAAACACCCACTTGAAACTACAGACGCCACGTTTTGAAAATTCAGTACGCTTGTTAGAAATATGATTTTGGGGCCTCTGGAAATGGCTAAAAACTGCTTTTTTAGACTGCTGTAACTCCGCCAACCAGTGAATTCGTCCGGCACGATTCCCAAATGCGAAAATCCGGGGCTGTAGTTGAGAAAACTCGTACAACAGTTCAAAAAATTTGCAGTGCAGTAAATTTGTTACTGATTTCGAAGAACTATTCATGCGTTAACTATCTAATGCACGCGCCCCATGTTTTTCGTTGTAAATCTTGCAAGTATTTTCATAGGATAAATTATTTTGCACTTTTTAGTCCGTTTTAGAAACGTATCATATATAAGGTTTTTTAAATTAAATTTTATATTTCGAACCAAACTAAACGAACCTGAACTAATGAAGGTTATAATGGACAGCAGATGGCATATGACTAAGGACCAACAAATTTTGCTTCATTGTCTGAAAGCAGACTGGAATCAAAGTTATTGTTCGCCCATCTGTCTCCTGGTGTTACGCGACGATTTGTGTGACGTGCCTCAAGGATTTATCCACCAACCATGTAAGGCCAGCTGCAAAATACCTATAGTATAGGAGGTTCATTTTAAACCTAGCGCTTCCCAACACGTATAGCATTGTATTCATTGGGGTTATACGTGTAAAATTTTGAGAGTTGTGAAAAGTTTATACTAGTTTATAGTTGCATGGTGTGTTCGTATTAAAAATAGTAAAGATGGCGGAACAATGGCTCACAGAAAATTGTAAGCAGTACTCAGTTTCTCCTGAACAGCCTGTATCATGTAATGAGGACACACAGATACGAAGGTCCGGATCAGCTAAGTCATGGAGTGTGTTCGGATGAATATAGGCCTGTGAGTATTTGCCTGTCGCTAAATAGTAGCGCGAAATTAGCATGTGTCTAGTAATGACGTAGTATAAGCTTCAGATTAGGACGTGCCATCAAGTCACCGAGGTACGATGCTGATATATACGTCTGTTTATGTCCCTATACTCCATATCATACTTATCAATTTCTAGCAATGTTGTGAACGTAGTTCCCTTATTATATTCCTCAGCAAATGTCAATCATCGTATGATATATAAAATCAGTCTGCGAAATGACACAACACTCTCATAATTTATAAACTCATCATTAAATCTAAGCATTATTATTATTAAAGCTGATTATTATTAAACCTAATAGGTCTGTCTTGTGGATCGATTTATTGTTTTGTAAGAAATTGTGTAAAATGTAACTTATCCAGTAGAAGTCATACGTAATATTTGTGTACATGGTACAGTGAAAAAAAGGCGACAACGCCGTAACAGCATCATAGATAAAGACGGTATTAAATATAATTAAATACATTCTAGAGTTCAATGCAAATTGCCTACCTAGATATTGGGTCCTGTAAAATTCGAGCTTTCCTTGGATACAAGTTTGATGTTTAACAACTTCAAGTATGCGTCACTTCCACATTTGGCCCTAGACTCGCTTGACATCTCATGAAGGGCGCTGAGTCAATAATATATTTGCAAATCAACGAAAATTATTCGACGTACACCATTGCAGCAAATGTAGCGTCTAAAAAAACAGAAACTATCTGTACATAAGCAGACAAACATTGAAATAAATTTGTTGACATCTGACAAACAAAGTAAAACACATGCAATTCCATAAGGAATTAATCAGAGAACAATACAACAAGAAAATAAACCGAAAGAAAAAACGAAAATGTAATAATATATTTACAACTAAATGAACGCCCAATAATGGGGATACACTTGTTCAGAGAGCAGCCAATTAACACCCGATGTCTGCGTAAGTACACTTATTCTTGGTCGCTAGACACAGTTTAGTGAACCTACGAGTATTTCTGGTCTTTACCTATGTAACTCATTAAGGCCATTATCCGTTATTTCTATTGATTTTTTTGTGATTATTTTAAAGCCTAAACAATACCTTACGTCACAATGTTCTCCTAGTTTCTCAAAAATAATTTTTGCTGTGTAGTATAATTATTTTATGTATACCAAAATGTTATGGTTTCGGGAAATTAGATAATAAACGAAATTTTCGTTAGTTACATATCTGAAATCAAACTGTACCTTGTCTTTTAAAAAAATTGTAAATATAGTTGTAACAATTTTCAATAAAACTGGGAGACAATTTTGCGACATATTCTTTTTGTTTCAAAACAATTATTGCAAAAGAGGTAGAAATATGAGATCACTTCACAATTACGAAGTTATTTGCATTAAGATTGGTTACCGAACAGTGGGTCGTCATGAGACAATATCCAAACGGCGGCTTCTTCCATCTCCATTTCATTACAATAGGCATTGTCATATAATTGTTTATACTAACCTAAAATAACATAAATTAAACAAAGTATCACGGGTAAAAAAAGGGAAGACCTGCTCGGGAAGGTTTTGCTGATAGATACGAGCCTTTCCAGAGAGCGTTGACAGAGTCCTAACTTCCTCACTATTTTTACCGATAACGTTAGAAGTTGGCTACAACTCAGCTCTCCCTAATACCAACGTCAGAACAACGTAATTTAGCACAATTTTATTTTTAGTCATTGGTGCCCATGCATTTTTCTTTCAAAAGTAATTATTTTGGGTGTTTTTCTTCGTTAGTTATTATACGTTTCCTAATGAATCGCAAGATTTCTTACAAAATTTGCTGAAAATCACTTACAGTTAGGTATTTTTAAAAATAAACTTACTGCAAGATTGCACTATTAAATAAATATGCAGAGTGCATCGGCACGTAAGAGTTCGACGTGTAAATGGTAATGGCGGATCAACAATGAATGATGCAGAGGGACGTCTAAAAATTTCCGTGTTAACTGTATTATTTTCGTTAATACATTTAATATTCAAAATTCTAAGTGAAACTATTTGTTCATTGCATGCATAAGTATAGATGCATTATATAAATTCGTCATTATTTAACTGTAACATTTTTTTTTTGCATAAGTTGTCCGGCGGAGGAGGTCAACTTCGACAATCTTCGTTTAAAGATTAGCTTTCCCTATCCAAGTTACGCGGGCATGAGTCTTTGTTCAGACACTGTTGTGGCTGCGTGCGCACCGTGGACTGTGCACTAGTGGAAGAGTTGAGGGGGGGGGGAGAATGTATGTAATACTCATTGGGGGATTGAGGGTTTGGAAGGGAAGGGAGGAATCTTGTAGGGTACCTTGTGGCCTTGATCATAAAGACGTGGCATTCACACGGCGAGTGAGGACGAGTCGATAATAGCCCACGCCCGCGGCCTAGCTCAAATTTACGAGCTCCGGCGATGGTACTAAATAGCCAGAAGCAGATCTAATAACCGGTGTCACGACAATTCTGCTCTCTTTGTGCACAGTCTCTCGGGGAAAATAACATATTGCGACCGGAATGTCAGCATCAATAGGTTCTTAAACGTGCACCTTGTACAGTCATCTCAACATCCGTTTACTTTTAAAGGGAATACACTAGTCGATCAATGTTTATATTTTAATACTTTTTTTTTTCATTTTGATTTAAGATATGTTTCTTTTCATGCAGAATGTACTTATTTTTTTATTCGTAACTGAATATTCACGGAAGTTACGGTAAACGTTTATTAAAGGAAACATTTTAAGGTATAAATTCTGCTTGTATATCATTTCATAACGAATTGTAATATGATTTACATTGAAAGAGTACCGATTTGATGTTATCATATATGTTATAATATCGTCAGGATTAAATTAATGTGATTTTCCTGTCCAATAAAATTCACATGTTCAAGTACCGGTATTTGACTAAGCATAGGTGATCATACTTCTTAATATAAGGCAGACCGATCATGTATCGTGATATACCTTAATATTATGATAAACCACGTTGCTAGAGTCGCAAAACTGGGAAGACTCTGTACATAGAATTCACTAGGCTACCAGCAGAGAGCAGGCAGGTGTAGTGTTGGCAATAAGTGACCTGTATCAAATTTATGATAATAATTAAAATGTTTAACGTATTAATATAACTGAAGTTCGAAGCCTTAATATCACAAAGTAGGGTAGGTTTAGGCCTACTCAATTGCTAAGAGCTTGAATAAGGAAGAGAGGAAGATGAGTTCAGCACGGTGAGTGATACGGGCTCATAAATAACATGTTTTCCCTTCATAATAGAAAGAGAACATTAACTGAGAGTCTAATGTAGTTAAGCAGTTTGTCTTTTTTTTATAGGCTAACAAGCGCTAATAGGTTAAGTAAGGTCTTTTTGATAGTGTATGTTTAACTGACTGTACGATTGCAAGGACAAGGTAAAAAGGCCTGTACAGGTCGCTCATGAACTGCGTTGCATCGCTTTAGGAGAAAATTTTTAAAGGATTCTGCTAAACGGGCGTTTGATATCTCTTTCTGTCTACGAACAGGAAACATGTTTAAAACTGTACTATTCAATTTTTGTTTTTTAGATATCATGCTTAGAAATATGTTATCGGGAACCTCAAAATAAAAAAAAAAAAAAAAAAAAAAAAACTTTTATCAGGCTGGTGTCAACATAAAAGAATACCGAACGGAGGAGTATTAAAATTCAAATAGAGAAGCACGCCATTGCCTTAGATTGTGGTGTTGAAAACATGTATTACACGGTACATCTTGACCAAATTCCTGAAAGGATATCGATTAAGGGAATATATATGTATACGTTTCTATGAATTACCTGCATCTCCAAATAACATTACTTTACCTTATACCTCGATAACCAAAACAAGGTAGCAATTGTCACTGCAGAGTACATGGGATAGCTCAGTGCACAAGCTAATTACTTCTATGTAAACCAACTGAAATATGTAACAAACTAATTCACGATATATGACAGAAACTATAACACGAGTTATACTAAGTCAAAATACAAAGAAACCAATTTAAATTGCCGTTTACTTTTTATATTTATTGGGCTTTGCGTCTCGTCGATAGAAAGCACATTGGAGGTAATCACATATAACGTTACACAATAATCGGGACTGGGACAGGAATCTAACGTGGCCTGTGTTAAGAAACAATCCCAGCATTAACCTGGGGTGGTTTCAGCAAGCCATGGAAAATCGAAATCAAGGTTGCCGAAGCCGGGAATCGAACCGTGGACTACCCGAATCCTAGTATAATTTCCATAACTGAACCTATTTAAAATCGATAAAACATACCCTAGAAAATTTTGATAAACATACATTTAGTTTACTATTTTGACAACAGTATTTCATTTAAAAATAAAACCTGAAATAGCAACGCTGAACGTAAATTTTTCCATTTCAAAAAACTCCAATAAAACCAAACATTCTGAGACTCCACAGCAAATTTTTATAGTATAAGAATGTGAATATTTTGTTCTTAAAAGATTCTAGGACTACAAATTATCAATATGGAATGTTTATATAGTGAACTAACTCTTTCAGAAGTCTTAAATTTATTTTAGAAAAATATATTAGGACAGGAAAAAAGTGGCATATAAGGTTAATGTCACGTAACGTAACATAACTAGAGATGATGGTTTATCGCCGGAAAAGTTGACTGTTTGATGGATTTCAATACACGCCCAGCTTACCAGAAGATTACTGGCTTTAGCTTGTACGTGGAGCTATTGTCCTATTTGACTGAGCCAATAAGAATCCCGATATTGTAATATTGGATGCCTCGTATTGGTCTGCAGACAGCTACGTTGTGTCAGTGTTTTCAAGGCTATCTTGGCACAAAACATTTTTGCGATATACCATCATCTCTAAACATAACCTATCTGGAGTTACTAATAAGTAATAACGGGAGCGATTGGGTAACATTGGTATGCTTATAAAGTGCTCCATAAACACAACATGCAAGAATATAATGATGTGCAGACTCTACGTCGCCTTACGATTAAGTAAGGTATTTTCAATTACAGCTCTTCATTTTACCGCATGCGACGGATGTCAAAGTCCTACACTACAGGTAAAAAAATTGTATTTTAAGTATGCCTATTAATAATAAGTACAATTTGTATACACAAACTCTTTAAAAGTTCTTTTTAGTGAGCGTTTCGGACATTTTGTACAAATATTACACAGCTATTAATTTAATTAATTAATTAAAATGAATATATAAATATTGTTTGCTCGTATTCTATCCGCTTCTATACTATTCATCCGATTGAGATGAAATTTTTCTGAATAGTTGTTGCTTGCGCCGGCAAAGATTTCTGCTAGAAAAAAAAATCGAGAATATGTTAAAAAACGACGTAGAGTGTCAAAAATGTGTAACTATAATCTTAAGGGTAAAAAATATATATTGTTAGTTGGTGCACGTGACCCCACAAAGATTTCTACCGTTAAAAAAATGTATTTATATTATGATGGTCGGTAAAAAAAAAAGGGGAGGGGGACTAACGGGGTAAAAAAAATTGTGAGCAGTGCCGCACAATTGATATTATTTACTACATATAAATGTTCTTCTGTTATAAATAACATATTCATTTGAAGACTTTATATATATATATATATATATATATATATATATATATATATATATATATATAGGCCCTATATGAACTGATTCCAGTTCTCCAAACTGAGCGTAAACTGTGTAAAAAATCACATGTTTCCAATCATATATTACTAATAGCATTACATACTATATAATGCATATATATATATATATATATCATTTTTATAAGTTATATACTAAAAGTATATTTATCATTTGACATGTATTATTTATCATATATTATACACAACAGTATGACGTGCACTACATTTTATATACCGTACATTATAATTTTATACCATCGTAAATTATAAATGTACATATTGCTGTACGCATATTACATTTATTTTAATATACATTCAATTTTACATATAATGAATTATTTTTATGTACAATCCGATTAACACATTACACTATTAATTGTTTATCATCGTTATATTGTAGATCTGCACTCCCAACGCCACAGCAACATGTCAAATAAGTTTCGAATAAAGGATTGGCATCGGCAATTTTTGCGTTTCTTCTAGCCATTCGTATACGGTCGTTTAAGGGACTCGTCGAAACAGAAATTCAGCTTCATTAAAATCCTGATGATTATCTTCGTAAATCTAATTAAGGTTCCCTCGATGAAACAGTCATTGAAAAGTAAACTGGTATCAGAGAAGGGATGAGAATTTCATTCAGTAACTCATGTGCAAAACAAACATCAATTTCAGAGCTCTCAAACCAAAACAGTAATATTCCATAGAAAGTACTATATTATTTCGAAAGGCTTATACATACGAAAGTCACTGGAGGTCCACTGCGGATTTCGCACCAACACAATAATAGGAGCATAGTTTAGGAAGATGACAACACTGTGTATCAGTTCATCGCTTTGCGTATTGGACCAATGAGACACTAGATGCACCCGCCAGTGCCACATTTATCGCTCATATAATTTGTTCGTCTCTAACACGCATTAAACTCCAGATATGCGCCCTAAAGGTGGCCGCCTGATTGAAGGTGTGTTTTAGGTGTCCGAAGCAGAGAATAGCAGATATATGTATACATATTCGTTTTTGGACGAGGGTATTGGTACCTATAGAGAAGAACTGTAAAAAATAAAAAATCATTTTAACTTGTTTAACTTTATTAAATTATTTTGGTTTTTCACCAAACCCTTTTTTCAAATGTTAACCAACTTAGTTATCTACAGCTAAATTTGTCATACCCGTTTAATTTTATTTAATTATTTTGGTCATTCGAGTATCATAAATTGGTGTCCACACATGTAAGATTCATTGGGTGCTGTCCTAGATAATTTAAATGGTCATCCCTCCCTCGCGTTGAAAAATTATCAAGTAAGGACGTATATTTGTACTTTTTTAGTTAACTGATGGAAGAGCCGTTAGAAAATAGGATTAGGAATGCTAGATTCACGCGCATGTATCACCTATGAAAAATTATTGCCCATTGTAGCCAATTTTCCATCAACTTTTCTTCGACATCAAGCGGTTTACCTTTTCTCGGAAACGACGGGAGAACAAGATCGACCAATAAAAGGATCTTAATTGAACGCGAAGAATCCTACGAAAGACGGCAGCCTCTGGCACAGTGTGTAAGGTCATGGGCGTCCTCATGCGGCACCGGGCCTCGCCGATCAAAGCACAGGAACTAATAAATCAGGCGCTCTGTCGTGAGTCATGGCCTACCCCAAGGATCGTACCGCAGAGTCCTAGGAGTGGCGCGTGATGGAGAAGGTCCCGTGCTTGTGGCATCCAGGGCCAGCCTCTTAATGGGTTCGGATTCCACTGTAATCACCCTTAAGAGTCTTCCGCTTTGGGGTGGACATGATGGGGAGTCCCCGGGGGCTGACAAGGTCGTTCGAGACGACCCCACCCCTTGATTTACCCCAGAGCAGGCGACTACGTCATCCCCTGCAATTGAGTACCGAGCACAGCAGTTAGCCTATCTTACATGTGAATCGTAGTTCAAGACATTAGAACATCTAAAATATCTGTTCTATTTAATCTGCAAATTATTGCAGCCTTGATTAAAGACTTTTGCTAGTGATAAATAACAAATAATTAATGACTATGTGAAATAACATAAATACTTACTCGCATATGACACACACACACACACACACACACACAATTAACTTTGTGTAAAAATTGTGCAAGGCACGGCTAGTTACGGTAATTCCCAAACACTTATTCGTCATTCGTCCCATAAGAGGGCTAATACGCCTATTTGATACCGTTCAAACCTCGGACGAATCACAAACGTTTAGCAAAGGCTCTCACCCAGTTAAGTGCAAACACGTAAAAACAAACGAGAAAAGAACGTCAGTGGACATTTACGTACTGCATGACAGCTTCGCAAGCAGTCAAATATGTCTGCGACATATCACTCTCCATCATCAAGATTCATTAACGAAACAATTTTTCTGAAATTTCCTTAACTTAAGCTTATATATAGTTATATTGAATCATACGCTTTACTCTGTCTAAGATTTCTTAAAGTAGGGATACCTTTACCTTTTCAGCCAATTTATATGTACCTTTCTGTATGTTTTCAAATCCTCAGATCTCAATAGCCACAGGTTCTTCGAAGAAGGTTGCAATTAGAGTATTGAAAACTGAAAATAAATTTGTGGCCACCAGATAATATTTTGCCATTATGACCTAATTAATTTTAATTTGTGGTGGTCAGAAAAAAGTTTACTGCCTCTTGTAAATTTTTGGTGACAACAAAAAAAAAAATGAACCACTACAAAAATTGTAGTCCATATTGACAAAACATTTTGTGGCCACCACAAAACTTTTTTTTTCTCTGTGAATGTGTCGAAAGTATTGAATGCGGCGCCGTCTTGTTGGAAATAACTTTGGCCCAAAGTAACATCATCAAGATTCTCGACGAACCGCACGAAACTTCGTCAGCATACACGGAGTGTCTAAAGCCTGATTGTAAAAATATACGACCCCACTGTCCTCTGTACAGAGATTTATCTCCAACCCCCGTCTTTATCAGGGCACATATACATTTCATGAACGAAATGTGGAGTTTTGGCGGATTACGGCTCGGTTTCAGTAGCCATATAGAATTGTATTAATTTTTTTTTTTTTTTTTTTTTTTAATTCTGAGAAGAGAAATGTTAAATCGGCGACTGTACCGCAAATTCTATTTAACTTGAGCTACAGTACAAGCACGGCGATAGAGCTAGTAATGTCGTAGTTTGTCCGGCAAATTATGAATATAAAAAAATTTACCACACGCATTGCGGCGTAATTATAAGTTAACAACTAAATCGTTAGGTCTGTACTGTAGCGAAATGTACATATAATTTGAGGTGTAATCGCATATTTAACATTTTTCTTCTCAAAATTTCAAAAAAAGCGAAAAATAATAAAATTCAATATGGCGCCTGAAACCGAGCCTTAAAATCTCGAGTTCTACGAGTTAACATATAGCCGCATAAATGTAAACACTTTTCGTCCGCATGCTATGTGTTAAACAATATTTCTGGATTTTACGCATTGAATGCCTTCAATCAAAAGCAGTTATTAAGTATATTAGCCTTATTTGGTTCCTGCTACTCTCTGGCAGTTTAGGTGAGCACCTTTCGCGTCTCTCCGACGATGTGACTAGGAACACTCAGGGCCGTATAGACCTCTTTCGAACGACAACCAACTGCTCACCAATGCTTTCTCTATGGGGATAGCAGTTGGTTGTCATTTGAAAGAGGTTTATAATATGGCCTACTAATGTCATTACCGTGCTCCTTTTATGGAATTGGCGATCGCAAAATTTCCTTCGGTATGCCCTTTGCGTAGTTGATATTACATTAGTCATCTAGAAACGTTTCACAAGGAAGAGACGTTACTGTAACGTATACTGCATTGTCACGAGGAACGCCAGCCAATGGTGGAATAGCGTTCACAGACAAACAAAAGAACATTTGCGCCATCTCGTGACAAGGAAATTTTTTTATAAGATTTTAATACAAATATAAGTGATATTTATTTTGTATATTAGTATTGATTTTAACTAATGCGTATTATTTATTTGTTTATTTAATCTAAAGTATTTATTATAATATGATATCAAATAGATTAAAGATATTTAAATAAATAATTTACATTAATTTATACAATAATAATATACGTAAAGAAAGGATAGGTATATGACATACAATTTTATATTCAAAACACATCCCGCTCAATTTGATGTTTTAGACGAGACATTGCGTAAATATCCATAAGAATAAATAAATGTGATATTTCCGTACAAATAACCTTTATCAGCGAGCATATTTTAACAGTTTATTGGACCTGCGCTATAGCATGTTACGAAAATTAATTTTCCATGTGTAAATATTTAACGTGTTTCCAATGCATTTGTCTGCGAAAAGAAGACATGCATCAAACTATGTCTCTATCGTTTTAAAAATGCCGTCCATTTATTAAAACATACTTGCCAGCTCCCCAAAAGTTGAAAAAATCGCTTTTTGACATTGCTGTAGTTGGGAAGAAAACAGCCGTAATCGTAAAGCAAAATTATAGAAGCCTACGTTTAACTTAAAACAAACTTCGCGCAAGTAAAATAATAGGGTCACCACTTAAAGTCCCGTTCAAATATACTTTCTACAAAATCACTGCATGCTAGTTAAGTACTCTGGTGCAGAGGCGAAGCGTACGTATTATTGTAGACTTGTCGCTTTCCCCGTTTCCATGCCTCCAAATGACACTTAAGCCTACAATATCAAAAACTGTGGCGAAAAGGAAAGAGAGGGCAAAGGGAAGAGTTAACGAAATTACAGTGCTCTTATACTAGTAAAGACACGAGGTAGACAGCAAACATTTACCTCCACTCCGAGCACAGCCACAGACAGCTTCTTTACCAACTCAGAAATAAAACTCCAAATACTAGAAAGAAGTAAAAATTACAGATCGAGCGAGGTGACACAACGGTAACACGGTACACTCGCTTTTCAGAGGGCATTAATTTCGATTCTCGGCTTCGATCATACTGGTTTATGTTTTCCATGTTTTCCCGAAATCGCTCCATGTGGATGTTGGATGTTCCCTTGGTATATGCCACGACAGACTTCTTCTATCTAGTTCCTGTTGTGTGTAACATGCTCTAATGACTTCGATGTCGACAAGACGTAAAGTCAATAAAAATTTAAGAATTACATTATATTGCTTTTAAAGGCAAACAATTGTCCATGGGGGTGCGTGAATTCTCCGCAGTGCTATCTGCTCACGTAACCTTACCTTTTTCTTGAAAGTGTCCTCCCTGCTCACAAAAGCTCCTGCCGCCAAATCACGACATCGTTTCCAAACGTTAATAAATATACACTCCTGTAGTATTAATACGTTCGTAATAAACGCAGGTGTGTGTTGTGTCGTTTCGACAAGCTTAATGAATGTACAGGTTGTGCGAAAGTAAGTTGCAGCAACTATGCACATGTTCTGAATGATTTTCTTCTTTTTTTTTTCTTCCATTTAGACTTTAAGAATTCATGCCAACTAGAACATGGGTACATCTACAAGATATAGTCTAAATCGTTACGCGGTTTATTTTTTGTTTTGTTTCATGACCTGGCGGCCATGTTGTGATCTTGTTTCTTAAGCTTACATTTAGTTCTATCTTGGTAATAATGGGTATCTCGGAGTGCTCTTTCATCGCAATCTGGTTATATTAATAGTTGCATAGATATTACAATATTGAGATTGTTGTGTAGAAATCTGTTATTTATTTGGTACACTTTTGCACAGAAACTTTTGCAATGGTGTTAAAGAGACTGAAATGCCATACAAACTTAACCGTTTTTGTGAACATGAGCCACTTTGCTAGTGAATGTTGCCGAGTTGATAAAAAGACCCAGTAAAATTAAAAGAAAAAAATAAAAGAAAGAATGAAAGTCAATATTGGCTGTTGTCAACAAATATATACATTCAAATAATTACTTAAATAAATAGTTTCATTGTATGATTTTTTCTGCAACTCGGCGACAACCGTTCACAATGGCGCATGTCTACAAAAACGGTTCAGTTTGTAACACTACACCATTGCAGATCACATAAGATTTTGTTTATTATGTAATCAAAGCAAAGAAACTGACACAATATTAAATTATTATTATCTATGAATAGGGCCACGATTTTGTCGCGAAAAGATTTTTGCCCCACTTTGTTTCAGTGTCTCTCGTGCACATCGGCAGCTTCGATTCATAGTTATTGGCAGCGTATCTTTGTTCATACACGTTTCTCATTTGACTGCACCAATCAGAATAAAATTATTGTGACTCCATACGTCTGTAATTAGCCAGGGCAAGTGAGAATAAAATTATCCAATTACGGGCGATGTAGCAGAGCTGCAGGTGTGCACATGACGCATCGAAACCAAATGTTGCAAAAATCTTTTCGCCATAAAATCGTGGCTATATTTATGAAGCCTTATGTTTATTTGAGGAAGCACATAGATAATACGTATTTTCAACAAAGTATTTTGTATTAGAGATTGAATATATATATATATAATGTATAGCCTGTCTAAAATATAAACTGAAAAATACATTGCTAGGTTGAAATAAATAACAACATGCCAAAATGGTTTGAATTGCGTATTTCAGATATATGTAATTTAAATACTGCCCGGTCCTATGTACGTACCCAATTATGTATTTTAAAACCCTCTAAGAAAAACCGTGACCGCATTCCCACTTATAAATAACTAGTATTCAAATACTTTTTTAGGAATTCGAAAGTAAGAACTTAATGGAAATAACGTGTACAGGCTTACATAAAAGAAAATCGAGAAACTATATCGTATGCTGAGTAATGAAATGATGCTAAGCAATCCTGAAAATACCCACTGTTACGTTATTCGTGCAACAGGAAACAAAAACCACCCTCCACTCCCCCACCCCCCAACCGACAGTCCTCACATGGTAGGTTATATATTTTTTTATCTGGCCTTCGATTATACGATAATAGAGACTTCGCCTACCCCATTAATATTGGAGGCCAATTCGCTTGATTGCATGAAGTCATTTTATGCTTGCCTTTCAGGAAGGTTTCCTAGGTCTGCAATCGATTGTTTACTTTCGTCAAGCGAATTACCCCCCCCCCCCTCCTCCTTCCTTCATGAACCGTGGCACTCCAGCAATCGAGATTGAAGACTCGTGTAGCCACAAAGACTCGTGGCCTAGCTACACAGCGAACAAAAACAAAACGTCTGTCAGCTGAAGTTATCCATTACGCTCGCTTCTAGAATACTTCAACAATGAGGGAGTCTTCGCGTCACACAGCACTTGGCCAGTGGCAAGAGAGACGGCGAGGAAGGAGACACGATAACGGCATTTTGAAGTGTTTTCCAGGAAACTCATCTCATCGATGACTTCAAAATTGTCTGGCCAATTTATGTAACGTCGCTTTGATTATAAGAGTTTTTTGATCGTTTCAAATTATTCTAGTTGCCTTGAGGTATTAGTATCACAGAATAAGCATCAAAATCTTACTTCTCACCTACATGATCATAATAGCAATACCACTTAACACAAAAAGGAATTGATAAATGGAATAGTAGAAGAAAATTTTGAAGAACGCAGTCATTTCAGAAAAAAAAAATTGAACTTGCCTAGCTCCTTTCAAGAAGCGTGAAGGAACAAAGTATATTTCCGGGAGTTATTTCTCTAGAGTTGGACAAACTTGTTTGCCAGCCATGAAGGTCAACAATATCTTCACTAGCATGACACCAATGTACCAACTGTCCAGACTGGTAGGACTGGCACCATATTCTGAGGACACAGAGAATCCTGGCCGAGCTGTTGTAAGAACACGTGATATCGTCTACTCCTGCTTCGTCCTGGCAGCTGTAATGACGGGGACAGTTGCGTCTGCCTACGGTAGGATGTACTACATGTACGACAGTCTCAGCAGGAATAGGATAATCAGCGATATTGGCACGCTAATGCTGATGGCTCTGTCGGTGACAACAGTATACCTATCCGTCATCGTGTTCAAGAGAAACAGTACGGTCCAGTACTTACACAACATGTGGGAGATCGATAATGAGCTTCTAACAAACGATGCAGTTCACACAACAATCCACCATAATTTGCATAAACAGGTAAATGCCAGTTCCTAAAATTTCCTACAAGTAAGATTGTTTTAGTATGCTCAGTGACAGAAGTCCGGAGGCGAATTTTGGCGAGTGAGGATTTTCCTCTATCTTGTAAAATTTCGACCCCCGGCCTCCATGTGGGATTCGTGTGACCTTTACCTCGACCTCAAAATCACCAAAGGTAATAAGTTTTAAGAATTGCAATTATTTGATGCAATTATATTATATTTACATTATTCAACTCTTAGAGAACAGAATAATTCTAGGTCATCGTTTTAAAAAATCTGCATTAAATATTTTTACTATAAATTCTTGCATGATAAATAGATGCCCACTCTCTGAATCCCGATGAATGCAATATAAAATGAAATGGCGGAAGGCATCCATCCTCTGGAATGCTCATTTAACAATTGAATAGACTTGGTTCTTTTTTTTTTTTTTTTTTTTTTAAATAAATTACGACATATGTACCTATGAATCACTGTTAACAGTAGAACATTTTTATTTTATTTATTTATTGTGTGGATATTAATTAATAATATAACTATTTTACAGCTTCTTCAGGAAGAATGCATCGTTAAAATACATTATTTTTAATTTGTCTTAATATAAAGAATATTTATTTAGGGTACGGCAACTCAGTCTTCAGATTTTAGGTCGTGAAACGCGCGAGAAGTTGTATCCCAAAGTATTACCCCGTATATTATTTAAATATTTAAAGGCCAAGATTTAAACACAAGTTTATCTAAGCATAACGACATGTAAACATGTTTCTGAAAGTATGTTTATAAATTTTTTTTAATGTTATAAAATTAGATATTATTGGTGAGATGAAGACCAAATGTCCTACTGTAGCTTTTTCCACCCCACCTCCAGTCCAAATAATTTATTATACTGATAGAAGTTGTTTGTGTCTGCCAGTTACATTTTGTCCAAAATAAATTAATGCACCCAACGTTTCACTATTTTCCCATTTAAATTTTCATCGCAAGTTTGGGCGAAATTGTCAGGACACAACTAGACTGAAGGGCAAATAATACCACCGTCCGCGTTACCGATTCATAACAAATATCTACAAGTCCTTATCGTAAAGATTAAATACAATTAATATAAAATATATCAGATGTATAAAGTTGCAATTAATTAGTTCATTAAAAGAATCGGACACAGTTAGTGTGACGTAATGTATTGTATACATCAGAAACGGTGGGTTGCTATCAGGTAAATAAAAATGTTTACTTCAAACACATTAAATTATTTTCATATGTATATTTTTTGCAATTATTATCTTCTAAATGGAATAAAATCAAAAATTAAGCAGTAAGAAATGTGCATTGTCTTGAGTTCTTGCTTTATTTCAATTACAAAAATATAATATTTGTGGGTTATGATTATTACTTTAATTCAGAAACTAGTTAATTATAAATAATATCAAGGTATATATGTTCATTTTTTGCACTAGGTGGTCGTGTTGGTTATTTCCTTCATCCTTGAGATTGCGAGCAACTTTTCGATTTGGGTTAAACTGATAGGAATGACAGAGTTGGCGTATTGTGTACTGTACGTACATATACTCCTTGAAGAAACAACATCTATGCAATTTGCTGCGTGCCTGGTGGTCGCAAGGAAGCGATTCGAGGACATCAACCACCAACTCGAGCGTATCTGTAGATACGAAGACGATTGCAGCTGCACACGTGTACGTCCAAGAGCTGCGTGCATCGGCAGAAGAAACGCGGAGAATAATCCTTCAAGGTCACTTTTGCCTACCGACCACAAGCTTCTTGCTTTACAGAAGCTGCATCGTCAACTAGCAAAACAAACGAAGGAAGTCACAGGCTCTTACCAACATAGAATAATTATGATCATAGTTGGTGAGTTTTTCTACATTACTTTCGTAATGCATAACTTCTTAGATATTGTGCTCAACTCAAATGCTGACAAACTAACATGTCTCCACCAAACATCAAACAGCATAGTTAACAGTTTAATTCACGTGGGGTATTTATTATACATCATATACAGCGGCTACTGGGTAACAACTGAGGCTAGTCGTACGGCAGACATCCTGCAAGAAGCTCTACTCGCACCAGGACATCAAGAAGGCACCTTCAAGAGGCTTCAACTATTTCTTCAGCAAGTGTTGGCCAGCAAGTTCGAGCTTGTCGTATGCGACATTATCAGACTACATCCTGAAACACTAACTGGCATGGTGTCTGCCGCTGTCACATATCTGATTATTCTTATCCAAAAATAAGTTTAATAGTAGCATCTTACGTGAGCGTAGTTATAGTAGGATAAATGTTGACTGTTAACTTTCTTTCCAGTACAACGAGTGCAATTATTAAACTTAAAACATTTACTTAACATTGGATTGTGGTAATAAAACGCTTTTTATCTCCTCTGTACTTACACTGTAAACAACGACATATTTTCACATGGAATATTATAGTTTTATCACTTAAAGGTATATTTTTAAGTGTAAAATACCTTGGCATCATTATCCCTGCAAATTCTTAGTTACATTTCGCATTTACTAGTTATTAGTAGACTTATTATAAGTTTGTTTTATTTTTAACTATTTTCATTTAAATAAAATACCATCATCTTGTAAATATTTTATTTATAATTTCAATTAACAACAATTTAAATGTAAATCACCTGGAGTACTATTATCAGATAACGGTTTTAAAAAAGCCACACAGTATGTACTTGTATATTATAATTACTGTTTATTTTTCAAAACCGTGTTGAGTTTCGACAATGTTTCTTTATAGTGGCTGTGTTAAATTAAAAAAAAAAATATTTTAGAGATTATCAATACGATTTTCTGCCAAAGACACTAACAAAATATAAGTGGAAGAGATTGAATTAGAATACAATGCTGTTATTATTTTTTCATTGCCCTTTACAGCTGGCGGATTAACACATTACTGAACATAATTTACCAATTCTCGTAACATAAAATTTAAATGTTATAAAGGCTATAACTAAAGGGAAAATATCATTGATAGGGTTTTGTATCATGCAAACCAATAGAGCACAGCAGATTGAAAACATTAGATTATTTCATCAATAAGTGTAGCTTCAAAAATTTTCATAGAACAGCGGAGGGAAATAATACTTTTGTTATTTTAAAAGCACTTCAAATTATTATTAACATGACCATTCCTGCTTCCAATGATCTGGTATAGAAAGTCACGGTACAGTGGTTACCATTTTGAAGTTCCTCTCAATATCCATGCATTTTGTGGTCATATTAGACGCCTACTTTCGTGAGTAACGAATGAACTGCATGCCTTGGGTTTATCATTCTTGTGCCAATATTTACACTGACACATAACAGAAAGAAATCAGAAGTACCTCAAAGTGCACACATTAACGTGAAAAGAGCATAAATGTGAGTAAACATGGATAAGAGAATGCTTATGTTAGCTTCGCTATCCAAAAACAAAGCTATCGTTCCAAACAGCTAACAAAAAAAAAATGAGATGAGATGGAGACAGAAAGAAACTGAAGGGGGGAATTCGGGTGATCCAAGAGAAATCCACACGCCAACACCAAGGCAGTGCCCGCTGCGTTACTAACGCCATAATCTAATTCTGCAGATACAGTACTAAGAATCGTGCTGGAATCACAATAACGCGACGAACGCAACGCGATGGGTGTATGCGACACTAAACATTCTCGGTACTGTGAATAGCAGCTTTTTTTTTCCTCGCTACAAATAGGCGTACTAAACTGTTTACTTGTAAATAGTTCCTTACCACTACATGCTATCTTCTTGTACGACCGCTGTTGATGTTTACGTTGTTTTATTATTTTTAGTTTATATTTAACAGTTAAACGTTTACACATAAAGGTTATAATTCACTACAATTGACTTATATCTCTAGAATGATAAATTAAACGCCCCCTCCCTACTCCAAACTTTTCTTGATTAAAAATTTGTGTAAAAAATTGTAATTAGTTTTTCAGCTTCGTCGAGTTCGCCGGGAGGGATTACACGTTACGTTAAACGATTTTCTGTCGCGCTGACTGGTTGAAGAGTTATTTTATTCGCATCGCGCTCATCGCGTCGTTTTTGACGTGCTATTGTGATACCAGAATCAAGCGGATTCTCCCGAAGCACGATGTCATCTGACGCTGGAAGTACAGCAAAATATGTTTTAAACAAGCTTTTTAACGACATTATTAGTGCATTTACAAAAATTCACTCGGCTAGTCGGGACAGAGAAGACTGTATTTACTAGTGTCGTTCGAAAATCTAAGCGAAGTAAACTCTCGCGAGACCAAAGGTAAATTGGCGGAAGAAGGAAATGTATGCGAAATTCCACAAAAAAAAATGTTAGCTCTAGGCAACACCATAAAAATCGCGATAAAGTGAAATTGTACACACAGTGGTCATAATATAGTAGAAAGAAGCACATAACGAATGTTTAGAAAATAAGACATAAACTGGAGATATATTCTTATATGACGAATACAACACGAAAATGTATGCAAGGTACAACACTATACTTTATATTTATATTTTTGCTAAATAATTTGTTATACATAACCTACACTGCTGATACAAATATTAGTAATGTATTTCGCAAATATAGACAAACTGTGCTTATTTTGTATTCCTGCAAACTTAATAAATATAGCTCGCAATTCATGCCATATAGATAATATGTATATTCGGTATCTGCAAGATCAGTTTCATAAGACTACAAAAACAATGTGTTTCACGTAATACGTAGAGACACTGGAAAATCGCGGGAATAGTTGACTGTTTGCTAGGCTCCAACGTGATGTATATAACACTGAATGTATCGTATTAATATTGGCTATCGTTTATTTCTAGCATTTTATCTCTCTACAACAGGCCCAGTTAGAACTGCACAGCTTAGAAACACAGCGTGTGTGATTTGTCTCAAAACTGTTCACACGTGTCACGGTTAATATAATACAGTTTATTGAAGACTATTTAAAACATTTTCGCGATTTTCCAGTGTCTCTAGAATACGTTTTCCAAATATCAAATCACTTAATTTTTATAGTATTCATAACTTGCGAAGCTCAATTTATAGAGATCCGTTCACTCTCTGAACGATTGAATTTCGTAGATACCAGCCGTCACTTCTTAAATGTAGTTTCCATTAATCGAGTACTCCAACATCATAAAAACGGCGTTGTATTTATTTTTTGTACCTAAAGACGCGACAACTTGATACCGACTGGTCTGCAGTACAGAATAATCGTGTAACTTAGTTCACAACTCACCTACCACCAATAAAATAGGGAGTCGAACGTTAAGACGGCGGGCGGTCGAATGACTGCAATACTCAATCTGTGATAAATCTGAGTTACTCATCATAATTGGAAGGGACTATTTTGCTGAGAAGATATGTTATTAGTGGATGTTTAGTTACAAAACACTAGTCAGTAATATGCTTAATTTTCGAGAAAAAATAAATAACTATTTTTAGAAATGTTACTTTTATAATTGTCAATATAAAGATACCAAGAGCTCTATAACAATATATTTATATAACAACCGATTCCTTAACCTGACAAACATTTTACCATCCGAAAACCTTTGCTGCAGAGGTTTAAGAATGTTGAGAATAATTTTCAAATCAAAACGCGAATATTATTTTTTTTTAATTCAGTTATTATAGAGCTATGAAAATATTAATTATATGATTGTTGAAACAAAACGTTTCCATTTTTATAGATTTTGGGTTGCAAGCCCTTATTTTTCTAAAAAGCGTTTTTGTTATTTTACTCGAAAACAAAGCGTACTACTACTGACAAGCGTTGCATAAACGTACGTCCACTAAAAAATAACTACTCTGCGAAAAAGTCCTATTGAAGTATGTGGAGTTAAGAATTTATCCTCAATTGAGTATTCCAGCCATTCTCTCGACGTTTTACATTTCCATTACTCTTAAAGTATGGCGATAAAGTAGGACGACAAGAAGCCTCACACTGGTTCAGTGCGTTGTACTGTACATAACTGTGACGAGGCATTTGGTAACAGTGACATTGTTGTTCTTGGTGCTCCCTCTTGTTTTCGTTCCTTATACGAAAGAAACATCTCAGGCACTTAGTCAAACATAGGTCTACTAACTTCCTTAGGTATGGCTTTGTATTTAGACTACCCAATTGTTTTTAGTTGAATCTGCTGTTTTTTTCTATGGTTTCCAATATTTTACAGTTGCTTCCTCACTGTAATACATTAATCGAGGTATTTATCAGATGTATTTTAGAGCAAGACCCACTCTTCGAACGCCAAAGAGACACGGTGAGTATGCGGATATCCAGTACAATTCGCGGATTCAACGATCTGCCATTTAGACTCCACAGTCCTGTGTAAACACTGTCGTCAACAACTAGCTCATTGGCCGCTGCTCCAGTGAATTGACAGCTGAACATCTGACGGCGTAACTCGGAAATCAGCTACTGTTAACATGCAAGTTTCCTATTGGTCTATAATCCTTACGTACAAGGTTAAAAAATATAATCCGAAACAGGAAAGAAACTCGCAAGCACATGAAGTCATAATGTAACTTCCCCACGAATGCGTACGAAAAATTTCCCCAACTACAACGGCAAGTAATGTTGGCATTATGGGATGTAATGTCCCCGCTTATACATTCACAGTTTCGCTGCCGGAAAATCGTTCGATATGGTGACTTCAGTGAAAGTGTTTCTGTCTCTCTGAAGTAGAGCCATTTACACAACAATGAGCTCACATTTTTTGATCGGAATATTAGTAGTGACTTAACTGCAATTAAAAAGAATTGCATAAGTATCTTCACACACTCGCTAGAAATAAATGAATAATTCTCTGACGTAGGGTAATGATATTTGTGTATAGGTACGCATATAATTACAAACATTACAAATGAAAATAAATATATTTACACGTATTGCAAGTATTAGTAGAAACTTATATGACAGCAGCCAGGACTTCAAGTAACTGTGAGATCATCTGACTTCTGGTGTAGCTGGCAGTTGTTTGTGCAGGGCACCACAAGGACTTTATAAACTGTTAATTCAAAGTCAACTGTAAAATGCACACTATCCTGCAATGCGGGCACACAAAGACACGAAGGTCCGGAGCCAGTTACGTCACTTTGTGTGTTCGGATAAGCACAGTATTGTGAGTTCTTCCCTGTCACCAAATAATAACGCAAAATCTGCACGTTTCTAACTATAAGAAAAAAATATTGTAGCAATAGATATTACAAGTAACAGTTTATTCCTACAATATTTTTTTCATTGAAAATATAACAATTTAAACTTTATGTAAATCTATTAACAAATATTACTATCACGGTTGGAAAAAATTATCACATGGAAGCTATGTACACAATCTTGTCCGAAAAAATAAGTGTTTTATTTTACGTCACGCTTGATGATCAATAGTTAAAGAAGATGTCAATAGTAATATATCAACAGATAATCAGTTTATAAGAATGTAAACCGACCGTCCTAGATTTATGAGATTTTTTCTTGATAACTTCTGTGTCAGTGAAAGTATCAACATTTATACCACGACAGGGCATGGATAGAAGATTAATTAAGTTTTTGAAGTTGTTGCACTGTCAATATCTACACTATTTCGAGGTGGGAAACAGCCAACTAGATAAAAAAATCATTTACTTAGCCGCGCAACTATAGCTGTTAAAACATTGCCGTGAAGAATCCCAAAAGTGAATGAAACTATCAACTACGCCACGACAAGTTTAAACATACAACAATCTCTCTATTCCCTGCTTTATAAAATAATCAATAAATCCAAGATGATATGGATTAATTCTCTTAAAAATAATACAATTCATTTCAGTTGGTTATGATAACTGGAAACGTAATCCAGGACATAAAATATTATTTCTTGTGATCTTTGAACGATTCTTGCAATGGGTTGGTATTATGTATAGAACCGATATCATGGACATACGCCATTGCTTGCGAATGTTGCCGTCTTGCAGAAAACATCAACAATAAAAAGAAAAAGAAAAAAACGGAAAAAAAATACGAAAAAAAAAAAAACAAAAAAAAAAAACAAAACAGCAAAAACCAACAAAGTTTCGTTTTATTGTGGATGTTTTCTGCAAGACGGAAACATTCGCAAGCAATGGCGTATGTCCATGATATCGGTTCTATACATATTATTTCTTATATTGACATACGTAAGAGAAGGTTAAAAATAGGTTATCATGTATCTTCTGCAGAAAGCTACCTACACAGTAGTTTGATAATACTAAAATTAAAACAGGCGTTAAAACGTGACAAGACATGCGAATATTGGAATATTACTAAATACGATTCAATTATTAAATTTTATAATTGAAAATTTTTTAACAAACATACAATGTCGCTGTACATTTTTAGTTATAATTTAGGTATGAAGTTGGAGGTATATTTGCACGTAAGATAAATTCGCGATTTTGCGATAGTTTCGCGTCATTACCGATGTTTGCTACCTCGCACCGATTTTTGGTTCCGATCGTTGCCCTTCGATTATTTCCCTCAATAGCCATTACTAACTAAATTTGATATAATAATTAAAAATTTAAATGATTTCATAGAAACTGAGAATATATTATTTTTCATTAATAAATTATGTAGGTAAAAGTTTAAGAACCTTTGATAAGATGTACACGGAATTAAATATAAACCTATTTATTATTTTCTACAAAGCAAAAATTACTATTTATTTAAATAATTAAAACGGTAGAAATGTTTGATAATATGTTAATGTTTTCGTAATAATTTAAAGATAAAGAAAAACTGTTTAATTAGTTCGAAAGTTAATTAGTCCACTGAAATAAAAAGTATAATTTGTTAAAAAAAATAATAAAACTTATTAGTATCTCAATCTTTGCAATTGTTTTATAATTTCTTAAGGAATAATAATTCTATGTTACGTGAAGAAAGTAATAAGGAACAGAAAATGTCGAAAACAATTGTATGTTAATTGGAATCTACGAAAATCATTACCGTAATAATATGATTCTACGGGATATTTTATTATTTCACCTATTTATGGCATGTTATTACATACGTAGGTTATTTAGGCTATGCTTTTAATATTCTCACAGGCATGAGCAATTAATTTAATATATTTTTCATAATTTTTTCAATAAGGATTTCAGAAACATATGGTTCACTTTTATTTATTTTTGGTAAAACTTCGATTGAATTTCTTTATATATATATATATATATATATATATATATATATATATATATATATATATATATATATATAAAGAAACACACAAAGTCAATGCCTTGATCATTAACTCCTTTATTTAGTTTAAACGGTTTATTAACAACATTTTACTATCCCATGTTAAAATTATACATAATCCTTGCAGGAAGCTCTGCTACAATTTTACTACAATATCCGTCCATCCTCAACTTGATTTTTATTGTATAAATTGAACCGATTATTTGTTCAACAGATTCCATTGTAAACAGAAACATATCGAGGTATAATTATCTTTGACCGCTTCAGAATCGTAAGGTAAAATAAACAAGGAGTAAAGAACATTAACGAGCCTAATCTTTCTTGACACCGTATTTTGCAAAACAAGGGTAGTATTATAGGAAGATTATGCAGTTGTGTAAATGCTAATTACATATATTCAGTAGCGGCGCGGCGCACCATAATTAGCATTGCCCTAGTCAGATGGAGACAAGCCAATAACGAAAGTAAAACTTAAAATTAGTTTCGAAATGTTAAATTGAAGTAAACATTTTCCCGAGAAGCATCAGTGACCCTATCGATGGACCATACATGATCATTTTGAATACAATTCTTGCTAGAGACAAGCTAGATTTCAAACAACCGTCAGTTCATGTCATGTGCATAAATATTCATTGGCTTAGGTGACAACTCCTGGAGAGCGCAGGTCCAATAACAAAGCAGCAAGTACATTCAGGTTCAATTACGTGTTATCTAGGGACATGAAAAATTCACGGTTTCTTTTAGGCACAAGCTATAACTCTAGCAACTGTAAGTTCGCGTCACTTTCATAATTGGTCCTTGACTTATTTGACACCTCGTGTAAGTCGCTGAGCCAATAATAGCAATGTATCTACATGCTGGCCCATATCACAGTGTCAGCGAGCAGCTAATGAACAGCTGCAGTATGCTTGAGTGCACATATATTCTTGGAGGCTAGCCTAGAGGTGTTATCTCTGTGTCAGCAAGCAGAGAACGACCACCTGTAGAGCCAGCTATTTTAGGCGAATATAATTTTGCAACAATTTGTTTCAATTCCTTACGCACACGTCTGTACCAATCAAAACAAGGTTACTGTGTCACTGCAAGTCAGTGATTTGCGGATAGAACTCCGAAACTCAGAGAGTTAAAATCATCCAATAAGGTATTTAGAGAAAGTGTTGCAAAATTCTTACCGCCAAAAAACATTGGGACTATCCGCCTGCAATCTACTTCGGTTTACGGGTAATCTTGGAGCCTCGACTACAGGCCATTTAACAGACGAATTTTTTTCGTCTCTAGTAAATAATGTATCTATGTTTATTTAATGGATGGTTTGCATGTCATCTAACGACTTCACGGCGTTGGTAACAGTACACGTGGTAAGAGACTCGGCTAGGGTTTATTTAAGGAAGAATCCCAGTATTCGCCTTCGGTGAAGCTGCAAAACCTCCGAAAACTGAAATTACAATGGCTGGAGCCGGGGATCGAAGCCGTGTCCCCACGAATGCGAAGCCAACGTTTAACCGCATCAGTTTCATCTCGCTTAAACTTCATTTCCATTAAAGTTATCCTATTTGCTAAATTATTTGGCCTATTAAAAAATGCACACGGGAAGAAAATGTTTGGTTCTGTCAACCACATATAGGTTGTAATTGTTTTAGTCTCTCTCTCTCTCTCTCTCTCTCTCTCTCTCTCTCTCTCTCTCTCTCTCTCTCTCTCTCTCTGTATATATATATATATATATATATATATATGTATATAATTCTTATATTTTGTGTGATATTAAATGAATATAGTTGTGTGAATGTGTTGTAGTGAGTGTGAGCTTTTTCTGTGATAACATATTACACTGGTAAAATTACATAACACTGACAAAACCAATCTACAAAGAGAACACGTAATTGAAAATAGCAAAGAAAAAAATATTTAATTAAAATAAAAATGAATTTAGCGGAAAATTGGTGCTATTCCCTACACTGTAAAGAAAATTAGTGAAATTTACCAGCAAGTACTGCTCTCAACCAGATACAACAAAACATATTCACAGCACTCACAAAAGCTTAAAAATGAAATGAGAGTTGCAGAAACTGTAGTTAAAGTTCTATTGAGGAAAAAATCTGTAATTTAATCTTGCACGGCTATACATTTAAATTTGCTCAGTCGGTAGAATTTAAGTCCCTATGAAATTATCTCAGACCTCTGGTTAGGCCTAGGTTCTCCTAAAATAATTACCAAAAATGTAGAAAAATGACTATACCACTTTGAACGTTAATTAAATATTGTTGGAGTCTAAATCAATAAAATTTGAGACGTTTACACCGAAAACAGTTCATAGAAGTTACAGTAAGGCTCGTAAGCGTCTGTCTTACGCGTCATCCCTCGTAGTCTTCAAGTTCACTCAGAAACTAAATAAAAATTTACATGATATTGCCTTTTCTGAAACTGGCAAACTTTTAGCACGACTTCTTGGACCTAGGATCCGCTCCAGTAGATCCCTAAAAATTACGATGACGGCAGGATTGGCGTCTCAGCAGAGAAGCCTGCCGCGGGACGACATGCCCTAGGAGCTTTCCAAGAAGAAGTGACGCTTATTTAAAACTCGGTTGAGGCACTCGCAAAAGAGAAAATATCACAATTTATCTTACTAAGAGAAACGAAAAATTTAATATAGTTACTGATCACAGTAACCAAGGGTTTCTTTAACTTCCGTGCGTCATAGCACACTGATAAATACATAAAACACAAAACAATATTACATGAAATATTTAAAATTGAAATTATTAAAATTTGACAATTCTTTCACTGAAAATTATGACTTTAAATGTATAAAATATTACTTTAAATTAAATTTATCATCAATCACAAAAGAAATTAATAAAGTTAATCAAATTAATTAATTATATAAATTATGAATATTTAAATTAGAAAAAACCATTAGTTAAAATGTAGGTGGAGTACTATAGACGTACTACAAGGTCTATGTGGGTACACGGCCTAATAAGCGTTTACCAGTTAAGGGGTATGGCAAGGTACGATGTCGACCGAGCGATTGGAATACTCAGTCATCAATAAAATCCTAACAAAATTCAATGAGATTTTTTTACCGAGTAAATATTTTATCAGCGGAAGTTTATCTATGTCGCACTACGCGGTAGTATGCTTTACACTCGGGTAAAAAATTTAAAATTTTTTTTTAGAAAAATTAGGGCTTGAAAACCACAAAATCTACACAAACGGAAAACTGTCACCATTATAATTTTTAATATGATAATATCTAGGCCCCTACAGTAACAGAATTTCAAAAATACTCGCATTTGCATTTGAAAATAATTTTAACATCCGTAAACCTCTCGCATAGAGATTTTCGGACTGTAAAATTATTTTCAAATCAATACGCGAGTTTTTTAATTCGGTTATTATAGAGACTTAGATATTATCACATTAAAAACTATAAAAATTACAGATCTTGCCATTTTTGTAGATTTTGTGGTTTTAAGCCCTTATTTTTCTAAAAACAGTTTTTTATATTTTCTTGAAAGTAAATCATACTGCCACATAGTGATACCCAAATAAACGTCCGCTGATAAAATATCTACTCGGCAAAAAAATCTCCAAATTTTCATGAGTGGTTCAGATTTTATTTACGATTGAGTATTCCAGTCGCTCACTCGATATCGTACCTTTCCACACCCCTTAAATCAACTATTTGGTTGCCTGGCAGAATAAGTTATCTGAGCAGTATGGGGGTCACCGTTGTCGCACTGCCTAGAACACTCACCTCCCACTAAGGCCACGCGGGTTCCATTCCCAAAGGGGTTGATCCCCCGATTTTTCGCACGTGGGAAACTTGGACGGACATTGTCGTCAACCGCTGGGTTCACCCACTCATCGCATTCCGTCACTTATCCATCATGGGAGTTCATTTCATGTAATTCTTCGACATCCAGCTGTCGCCTACGAGCACCCAGCAAGAAGTTTGCTCTTGGGGTGTGATACCCTGTCCTATGGTGTCGTCCCTATACAATATTTATTTCTTCTATGAACTAAGTAACTTTTAGCACGTTCATGTAAATACACGATAGTTTTGATCGTCTTATTTGCACCACAGAATAAATAACACTGCCAGAAGCAACTTAACGAAGATTTTGCATTGTTTCCGAACCAGTTCTCGGGGCGCACATGAAACTAAACAAAGCTACGTCAAATTTGATACATAAGTTTATATAACAGTTTGTGATTTGCTTAAATCTTACTGAATATTTATAAACGGGTAATGTGACGGTACTTATGTGTCAAAGTCCTGACAGTTTTTCGAAATGAGGCCTACTACCTTACGTAAGGTATTTGGTATAACCACAGAATAAACAAGGCTATCAGAAGCGAAAGCGTGTCGGCTCCTTCGATGTCAGCGAACTCGGGCGCTAATTGGCTAGTGTTGTTCGCCATGTTGTAATAGTCATTTGATTTTCTGTAAATATTACATATACGGTAGTGAATTTTCCCGTGTTATTTAATCAAGTTTTTGCGTGTTTTAAATGTAGTCGCAACAGTTATAATTTTATTTTATTTAAGTGGCAGTACTTACAATATGTAATACACTAATTTGCGAGTGGTATGTAACCAAAACGTGAAATATTTATTTAGTTGCAGCCTGCCTAACAGACGCTGGTCGTACGAATTTACTTTCACAAGAGACGTGATATTACAACAAATATCTAAACAGCTATATTACTTAGTCGAACAGAAATAGCAAAAATCTTATCTTCTTAACTTTCCTCAGAACAATTAAATACTGAGCAATAGGAAGTCTCGCAAGGCTTATTTTTATCTATCATTCAAGAAAAAGAGATTAAAAACATTTGTAAATGCTTGCAGATTATAAATTACACATATCTTCTAACTCAAGACATGGAACAAAGATGCTATGCAGAGAGCCGTATGTACATTTAAAGCTAAACAAATGGGATACAAATCTGCAAGCAAGGCAAAATTGTTTTTCTGCCTATTTTTACTCCCACTAATTCTTCTGCTGTAAGGTCACCCCTTTTTTTAATTTTTTATTTTTTCTTTAATTTTATTTTTTTTATTTATTTCCATTTCATTTAACAAGTCTTATATTTATTGAATAAGTTGAACTACTATCTATCTTACCTAACTCACCAATGTTCCTTCCGTTGTATACTACTGATACTAATACCTCGCATCAATAGTACAGCAAATACTGCTGTATCCCTCTTAACTTTAAATTTACGATAAATTGCAACAAATTTAGCAAATGGGGGAAGGAGGATTTTCGAAATCGAGAAATAAAATTTATTTTCTCATTATTAGCCTATTATCCACCCGTTGATTCCTTTGGGAGCTGATAGCTCGAGAGATATAGTCTTTGTCGTACAGTGTTACATAATTATTTACAAGCACAATATAACTTAAAACTTAACACAGGGTTGCCACGTGGAATGATAAAACAATCACCCAATTCCAATTTCGTACATATTACAGTAATAGTATATTTACTCTAATATATCCTATATTTGATATTAAAGCAGTACAATTTTTAATGCCATATCATGTGTTCGCTTGTAATGGAGTCTTATTAATATTAAGGTAGCCACAAACTATGCACTCAGTATTCTAACATCTTTAGAAATTGTATTTTTTAATACGTTTGCTACCGATAGCAACATATTAATTCTATAGCAATGTGTTCTTTTTATCATTTTGCCTCGTCAGAAGTTTTATTCGTCCTGTGGAGGTCCCTGTGCGTCCTTCACTGCAACAGATCGAAGTCACTTAACGTAACAAAGTGGAGATCTTAACCACACAAATGAAGACAGCACATATTGATCGGCGTAGCAATTCATCTCACCCGCTTGTATTTCAATTAGTAGATTAACTTCATGCCGGATAAAACAGTGGCAGAGCTAAGAGACACGGTGACGTAGGAAGACGTAGGCATAAACCAAGCTTTCTGAATAGCATTCAAGGATACATCTAGTCCAAAGTTATATTTATTAATTACCGTGTTGAATGTTTCAAATAATATATTTTAAATCAGATTTTACGACATTTCAAGTTTACCTTTTACAAAGAGCTCTGAAAAGGTAAGTTAGTATTGATGTATTTAAACCCGTCATTCTACGATCACAAAGAGCATGTAAATACGTATACATTCTTTAATGGAAATAGTTTAACTGGTTCATGTTTACGGGTTCCGATAAAATAAACATTTATTTTGGATTTGCATACTTTTTTTTTCACGTTACCTACTAATCGAATTTATGCAGTAAGCTCATTTATTGAGTAAGCTTGTTGACTTAGACACGCCAATCAAAGCTAAGCATTTAAGAAATGTTCTCAGCTGCAGTCATACAATCAGTTAAGTTCTAACAGGGAGTGATGATTCGAACAAAAACAGGCCCAGTGAAACTTGAGAAAAACCTAATCGTGTTGAAAATGAACAACAGTTTTGATGACCTTGTAAGCGCGATATATTGGTAGGGACTGGAAAATTTCGCGAATTCAATTATCTGTAGGTTAGAATATGTTGTAACTTACTATACACACTCAAGCCCCGTCTATTCGTTTATTGTTTGTTGTTACACTGAGTAGAAGCTAGTGAACAAATAGTCGGGGCTTGAGTATGCATAGAATAGTTGAATCTAGACCAAAGGTAATTGAATTCGCGAAATTTTCCAGTCTTTATATATTGGGAAACCCAAGAAGTCGTGGGTAGATACTTCCAAATTCGCAGCTTCACTGACCTGTAAACTTGCTTGAAAAAAAAAATGTCTACTGAAGCTGAGACAGTCTGCTCATGACTGCTCGTTGACACAGAGATACCACATAAGTGAGCCTGCATATACTTGCTTCTTTATTATTGACTTGGCTCCTTCTAGGGGGTGTCAGATGTGCAGGGCCAATTGTGAAAGTGACACGGATTGCAGTGGTTTGAATTCTAGATTCCAAACAAATGAAATCGTGAATTTTTCAGGTCTCTAGCCATGGAATTGTAAAAAACATTTTTTTATGTTTGCAGAGTAATTATGCCAGCTCGTATGCCCGCCATGAAGGTGAACAATCTCTTCACTAGCATGACACCAGTGTACCAACTGTCCAGACTGGTAGGACTGGCTCCGTATTCTCAGGACACAGAGAATCCTCGCCGAGCTGTTGTAAGGACACGCGACATCGTCTACTCCTGCGTCGTCCTGGCAGCTGTAATGACGGGGACAGTCGTGTCTGTCTACGGTAGGATGTACTACATGTACGACAACATTAGCCAGAATACGGTGATCAGCGAAGTTGGGGCGCTAGTGTTGTATGTGGTGTCGGTGACGACGATATTCCTGTCCGTGCTCGTGTTCAAGAGAAACGACATGGTCGACTTCTTGCAGAACATGCGAGTGGTCGATAACGAACTGATGGAGAATAACACTGTTCATCGTACAGTCTACTCGTCTTTGGTAAAACAGGTACGTTTCTTTGAATACAGAGCTTAGCTTGTTCTTGAAACATTCCTTTTTGTTTTTGTAATTGTTCAATACATTTGCTTAGGAACAAAACTTCAACTACCTCAGTCAGCAAATTCTTAAATCGAATTCAGAATTAGTGATGTGTAGGTTGCCTTAAGAATACACACTGGTCTCGAATTACATTTTGAGACAAATTCTAATACTTAAATCGTATGTTACTGCCGGTACTTAAATGGAAGAACATTAAATCCTCACTTCCTCCTATTCCATCCTTGAAACATAGGTACTACTAGCCAAGATTTAGTGATTCATGTAAGTTAAAAATTTCCAAATACTTATTTTAATATATAACAGGCAGTCCTTTACTTTTGCACACTCTTCTTTTATACGTTCACAGGATTTTATAAATCAGTCTTTGCTACTGTACCCATAATGCCACTTTCACACAAAGTATTCAGACATCCATACATTAACTGACAAAATAAATTAAAATCAAACTCAAGGTCCCAACCAGTCAACTAATACGCTCAAGGATCGTTCAGACTTTCCTCGGAAGAGACCCCTTTGTATGTAATACGCAAGTGTATCAGTGTATCATTCAACTTTCTTAAATTTTTCCAAGTACACATGTATGAACGTAAAGGACTATCTTTAAGCGTGTCTCTGTATATATTAAAAAGGAGTGTATATTATAAATAATGGATTGAAAAATTACTTGCCTTATTGATCTGTGGTTTATCAACATTAAGACATTGAGAGTTTGGCAGCAGTACAAAAGACTGGCTGAAGCAGGCATTGTTACCCCCATAGCAGTTTTCTACGAAAAATGACGGCAGAAAATTTCCAGAAACATTATTCTCTGAGGCAATTTTGAATGTACACTTCGCAAATCACGTCCACTATAATTTGGGTGGTAAAGTATGGGACCACATATTCTTGAATTACACTACAATATAAACCAATAGCGGACAGTCTGGGCAATGCGAGAACACTTACTGTGTTTTCACGCCAAGCCAACAGATAACAGCACTCTACATTTCATTAATATACTCCCTGCCAACATAACAAATGGCAGAAAAGTTTCCTCTCTTGATGATTAACAAGTTTTCATTGCCACGATAAAAAATAAATGACAAACAAAATCAGTACTTCGTCAAACATAAAAAATGTCTGCTATGAGAAAAGTACTAACAATAATATATTGAGTACTTCCATCTCATGACGCTAGATTGTTTTTCACACACTTCTAGTTGTTGTTAGCATAGAGCTACCAGGTATCTCCATTGTATTTGGTTGTAAGCCTCGGTGTACTCGACCTACCAGGAAGTGCAACTACTCCCCAAAGGCACGTGATCAGCCAACCGTAGAAAAGAGCCGAGCGCTTTAATTATACCTAAAGCTGGCAAGCAAGTCGAATGAACCTTTCTGACCCATTTAAACATACAATACTGTCGTATATTATTTTATTCTTTAATTTTGATACTTTATACTAAAACATGGAACTGTAAACGTCATGACCTCGTTTACCTTGCATATTCTATTCGCACTCCAAAGTTTCTCCCAAAATTCGTAACTTACCGGATTTTAAAAATATCGATTGGACTAATTTATTAAGAAATGCGACTATGTTACCTTGGCAAGAAACTGATTCTCTGGACACAATTGACGAAGTTAGGCGTTTTAATGACATCCTAATTAAATTTCTCAATAACATGCTCCGCTCAAAACCCGACGAATGACTCGTCCTCCTTCATCTTGGATGACACAAGGTATCTTGTCACTGATGTCACAGCGTGACGCTGCCTTCAGGCAATACAAAAAAATTCCTAAAACATACTAGAGAGATGGCAACCAAATATTTCGAAAAGTATCGTGTTCTAAGATACAAATGCACCCAGGAAATTCCTAAAGCGAAATTTGCGTATTCCGCAGAACTCGCTAAACTAAATACGTCATCTGCCCAGCTATGGAAAGATCTGCGGAGGTTATGTTTGGGTATGACAGAAACCCCAAGCGCGTGCGACTTCAACCCAACCGAATTTAAATCATTTTTCTTCAACAATGCTATTCCTATGGCAACGAGACTTAAAGAAAAGATAACATATCGATACATGTAAAAAAATTACTACTCCCTTGTATAATATTACCTCTACAAACAGTAATACATTTCTCACTGACCCACTCTCAATTCCCTAGCACCTGTAAAAATGTCCATCTTAAACTCATTCCGAAAACACAGAATCCCTCTTCACTATCAGACTACCGTCCAATATCTATTTTACCAATGTACTTTCGGAGTTAATTGAACACATCGTCTTAGAACAAATGAAAACTTATATCTGCAAAAATAAACTCCTTGACGAATACCAGTCAGGTTTCCGTGCTAACCATAGCACAAGCACTGCATTTGTTAACATAACTGATGATATCAGACTTGCTATGGACAGGAAATTCACTACGCTTTTCATGCAATTACATTTTAGCAAAGCTTTTTACACTGTCGACCACGATGTTCTGCTAACCAAACTCTATATGAATTTTAGTTTTTCAACGAATGTTGTTCCTTGGTTCAAGTCATACTTGTCCTACAGACATCAAAGTGTTATTTCTGGGAACTCAAAATCTGACTGGCAGAGATTAAGAGCTGGTGTTCCACAAGGTTCTGTGCTTGGTCTTGTTCTTTTCACTTTGTTCATAAACGACCTTCCTAAATCGCTTAAATATTCACAGCGTCATTTATATACCGATGATTTGCATTTATATTAATCTTTTCCTCCGGCTGTTACCGCTAAAAGCGTTACGGAGTTTAACATGGACCTAGAGGCCTTGGTTAATTGGTCTGCTAAAATTGGGCTTCTAACTAATCCCCATAAATCACAAGCCATCATGTTTGACAACACCGAATTATTGCTAAAATTGGTAATTTCCGAATCCCCGAAAATCTTTGTAGGCGGTACAGAACTGTCAATAAGATCGAACGTCAAAAACCTAGGCATTTCTTTGAATTGTACACTTAACTGGTCGCACCATATTGCTAACGTAAGTAAGAAGGTGCTATCGACCCTCCATGCATTGAAGCGTCTAAAAAGCCAACTCCCTGAAAGGGTAAAAAATATCTTATGCAGGTATTATTGTGACGTAATTAACAGCGACCTTACAGAACAACAGGCAAATAGATTACAGAAATTTCTAAATTCATGTAATCGTTTTATATTTAATCTTAAAACCCGTGACTATATATATTGTAATCACGGAAAGTTGTCATGATTGCGGCTAGTACATAGACGTACAATTCACAGCTTACAACTCTTAAGAAAAGTTTCGTATTCTGAATCCCCGCTCTATCTATCTCTATAAGAAATTTAACTTTATCTCCTGCCACAATGTTGGTACTCATTCGAAGGATAACCTAGATTTGTTAATACCTAGGCATCGCACAAGTACCTATTCCAAGACATTTATGGTAGCAGCGGCATGCTCTTCGAATGCACTTGGAGACTCCGTGAGGCAGAAATATGCCCAGTCTTACAATTTCAAAAAAGCTGTGCTGAACTCTCTAAGACAAGATAATTATCTAGCATGAACAGTGGATGATGACATATACCTATGTATGAATGTGTGAGTGAATGTGAAGGTTAAATGTTATTTTTTTTATTTTCTTTACTGTATTGTGATTCAAAATGTTTCTTCTTTATTTTTAAAAAAATTTGAACTTTAATGCTGCAATGTTATTAATTAATTTAGCTATGTAAATTCAATATTTCCTTTTCTTCTCCTGTTACAGCGTGAAATGCTTTCTTATTGTGTATACTGTGGTTAAGTGTAAGACTTCGCTACATAAAATTAAAACGAATATTAAATGAAATAAATAAATTTAAAAAAAACTTTTATAACTAATGAAGGAGTATTGTGTACCTATTCGTAGATTATATAAAACAACCTCAAATTTTCAACTCAAAAATTATAATTTTATATTTTATTAATTTTTTTTACCATTCTTGTTTTTGTAAATTACTTCTTGTATAATAGCTAGAGCAATTGATTTTTTGTGAAAAGAATTTTGCATTAACTTGTTTCCATGCCTTACGTAATTATATGAAGCTCTACTTGGTGGTTATTGGCAGCAAGTTTACGTTCAGATGCGTCGCTCATCCGACTATGCCACTGTGAATAAGGTTACCATGACACCACACGTCTGTGGTTTGCGAGTCCAACACCACGACGCTGAACTTCCAATCACTGTTCATGAACCAGTACTGCAGATACGCAGGTTAAGGCATATAAACAAGTTAGTGAAAAATGCATTTCCGCCAAAAATCAGTGCATTATAATAATAGCTGGTCATTAAAGATTGTTCCGAATTCCAATATATGATCTAAAATACTCCACATATTATTTGGTCTTGCGATAAATTTGTTGCTAACAATAGTTTTTTTTTTTCAGTGTTATTAAAAAGCATTTCAAAAGCCAATTTTTAAAGAAATCGTTACACTGAAAATACTTGTGCAAATTTTGGGAGTTAATTATTTTGTCGAAAATATAGTAGGCATTATAATTACATAACTATATTAATTTTTATCAATATTCGAAGTAATTGAAAAATTTTTAAAACAGCGCGTATATTACCAATAACAATACGGCAGTATATTTAAAAAAGTAAATATATCAGTTAGTTGGAAAATTTCTGTGCAATAATTACAAAACTTTAAAAACATAGTAGAGCATATGCCCTAAAAACCGATTTAGGTGCTCTTGCACACCACTGTAGTATTAGTTTGTGATTATTGTATTATATTTTATAATTTTTCATTCTATATATAATAAGGGGCCTGGCAATTTCGTGTTTTCTTTTTAATATAAACTCAATTGCAAACACCTGCAAGCTCGTGTCACCTTCGCATTCCGTCCTTGACCTATTTTTTATTTAACACCTCCTGGTGGTTGCTGAGCCAATAATAATAAAAAAGTAAATGCAGGTACTATAATGTGTAGAGATGATTGTATACCGCGAAAATTAAGTGTGCCAACAGCCCCTTGAAAACGCTGTGTTTCTTGAAACGTGTATGATTGCATGATAAACGTCTGACAAAACGTAGCTGTCTGCAGACCAATAACATACGTCAAATATTACGATATCTTATCGGCTCAGTCAAGTGTGGTAACAGGTCCACGTAGACGGAATAGTTAGCGAGCTTTTGATAAGCTGAACGTTCCTTGAAACTCAGCAAATGATCGAGTATTCCCGCGGTAAACCACCATCTCTAATAAGTTGGTATCACTGTGACGGCGAGCAGCCAATCAGCAACTCATCCCTACTTGGTTACGTGAATATTCTTAGCGGATAGGCTACAGATCAGAGAGTTAAGCAAAAAAAATATAATGAATGCAATGTTATGCAACTTGTTTTACTGTACAGAAGTTTCGAGTATTGCATAAATTTTGAAACCATATTAGTACTATAAATTTTTTTTAATATGTACATTTTTGCGGTTTTTTTTGTTTTACACTAGGTGATGGTGGTTGTGGTTGCTTTTACCGCACAAACTCTACACAACTTTTGGTACTGGAGAAAACTAATGGGAACAAAGGCGTTGATTTACTTCATATTCTACATACATAACTTACTTCGGGCAGTGACTGCTACTCAGTTCGTCGCCTGCCTCCTCGTCGTAAGGAAGCGCTTCAACATTCTCAACCACCGACTAATGCTGGTGTACAGATGTGAAGACGATTGCAACCGTACTCATCCACATCCAAAGAAAACATTTATCAACAGAAGTAACACACTGAATAATCTATCAGTGTTTGTTCAAGCAGTCAGGACTACAGACGACACGGTTTTAACTTTTCAGAATCTCCATCATCAGCTTACAAAACTCATTAAGTCGGTTCTTATCACGTACCAACATAGAATAGTCACTGTCATTGTCTGCGAGTTTTTCTTCGTTGCCTACGTTATCCATTTCAGTTTTTTTTTCCTCCTCAGTTATGAAGCAGGGAAATATCCATACCTCCATAGCGCTGTCGAAGGTGTAATGAACATGCTCACCCACGTAGGGTATATATTCTACATAATCTACTGTGGACATTGGGTGACAACTGAGGCCGGTCGCACAGTAGACATCTTGCAAGACGCTCTGCTCGCACCAGGACTTCAGGAAGGCACATTCAAGAGACTTCAGTTATTTCTACAGCAAGTGTTGGCCAGCAGATTTGACCTTGTTGCTTGCGACGTCATCAGGTTGCATCCTGAAACACTCGTGTTTATGGTGTCTGCAGCTGTCACCTATCTGGTTATACTTATTCAGAAATGAACTAACGATAGGAAATCAGAAATGTAACCGTATAAATAAGATTGTATATTGGGCAACACAAATAAGGGAATGTTTGTTTTCATAGTACGCAAAATAGTAAATGAGGACTTAACATTCATAAGGGGCTAAGTGCCAAAATGTAAGTTTCGAGATAATGACAAAAACCATATATTGCGACAAACAAATGAACAAGGAACCATCCAAATGCGTTCACATATTTTTTTCAATTAGAATGTAGTAAATAGGAGCAATCGAATAGTAATTAATAGAAAACACTTATGAACATCAATATATATATTTTTTTTCAATGAACTAGGATGCGTTGATGTAACCCCTACCATGTAATTGTGCTGATGTACGGTGCGCATGAATATACCATTAGTGAGATAGAACTTTAGGTATGTCTTTGACCAAATGTTTTGGCACCTTTCTATGTACATAACTCATTTTTGTCGAAAATGGTACTTAGCCCCTTCTGAATGTTAAGTCCTCAAATCTACTTTTATCAGTTGCAAATGTAATTTAAATTATCTAGGCTAACACTATACATAAAGTCAAGTGTTTGGACCTTCCAAAATAACCTGTTTTCTCAAATGCCTTGTTCCGTAACTTACCTCTCTTACTATGCGAGGTCTTCTCCAATTTTAAAAACTATCATTGTAGTTAACAAATAGCTCCTAAATATTGTTTTCTGGTTTGCACATTAACATTATACTTAAAACCTTCACCCTCACAGTTTTAACAATTCGCATCACTGTAGTGTATAAAATAATTTAATACAATTATTCACATTAATATACCTACATGTTTATGATCATCACTCCGCCTATGAATTCGAATATAGACGAGTAAGCTATTTAAAAATGGCGGACAAGCTGTTTAAAAATAGCGGACAGCTTCTGATCTGTACTGCTCTCGATAAGGGTAACATTTTGTTAACGACAATGTTATTCGCGCCTACTTCATCCCTTACCACCGTATCTCACCCATCACCATCTTTAAACGCCCATCACTCCTAAAAGCAATTTTACTCCCACTGAACATCCCATCAAGCCTACATACCCCATACCTATACCGAACACCACACACCACCTAAACTCTCGCCTCCATAGACACCCCACCCATCCTCACTGCTACCTTACCTATATCTACCCCACCGCTATCCCTCTCTCAACTGAGAGATCTTTGTCCCTACCTCACACATCACCTTCCACCCAACTCTACACCACACTCGCTGTCAAAATGTGACGGTGCCCCCCATTTATGAGTGCTGACTTGGCAAGGGGTGTGCGGATGGTTTGCCCCCTTTCTCTTTCCACTCCACCCTACCACCAAGCTGGGAGAATTGTTGTACGACCACGTGGATGGACATCTTGCGCCACGGCTCAGCGAAAGCTTGCACACGGGGGAGGGCTCTTATGCTCAAGGGGAGGGATGGATAGTTTTATTAACTTGGTTTTTTTTTAAGGTAACTAGAGTAGTGTTTATGTGCAATATGACTGAGATTAACTTCTAAACTATAACATTTAAACAAAGCACAACGTCTTTTAATGTACGTATCAGACCATTCATTCAATTAGCAACTAGAATACCACGTATACCCACTGCATTTTAAAACATTTTGGTGCAAACCAGTTGAAATATTTTTTGAACCACTGGTTTATGTTTTCAAGAGTCGGAAACACCTTAGTTAAATTGGTATAATCTAGATAAATACAGGGACATAAATTTAAAAAAGAAACTGAAAAAAATAGGTATGCAATAAGACCAATTAATTAATTTCTGACTAAATCAGTAAAAAATAATAATATGTCCTCACAGCTAAGTTTCTCAAAAGGGTATGCTTCCACTCTTAAGAGGAGTCCTCGCCTAGCGCATTGACTATGTTTTAGAGTGTCATTCATATTCTTTCTTGCGCGAAACAGCTTAACTTATTCATATTGTGTTTATCTATGAAAAGAAGACACACTTGAAACTATGCTTCTATGTTTTCAAAAATTTATCTCGCTTGTTAGAAACATGAGTTTCCTGCTGTTCAGTATGGCTTTTATATACTGCTGTTATTCCGTAAAATACCGCCTGAATTTGTAAATTGCAAATTCAGAGGCATGCTTTGGCCTTTTATTTCATACTATCCAAAAATAAAACTTTACGGTCACCGCTTAAAGTTCCACAGGAATCAAAAACTTTGCACGCCAATTTGACACATTGTGAACAGTTGTGATATGCTTCCTGCACCAAATGTGGTACTCTGACCCTTATCACTCCGCTGTTCCAACGCCTCAATCGTGGAAATTTGAATCAGGTAGAAACTAAACTTTAGAAAAAATAATTCTATTGCAAACAAAACTGCACTTTCATGCAAACTTATGTTAATCATTTTTTCACTTATCTCACTGAAACAGCTATCGAAATTTACCAGTTGAAGTTTCAGTGCATTACCACCAGTGTTACAAGATTTCCACTGCAAATCTCAACTGGATACAACATTTACAAAAACGGCAATTTTGTATTGCCTGGTGTACAGTCCTAGTAATGGTCACAAGGACTAGTATGCATGCCAATAAACCAGTATGTTTTGAATCTTCCATACAAATTTAATGTGTATGGTAATCTCATTTTTGTCAAACATCTGCAATAACAATTCATGTTTGCAAACAGGGATACGCCAATTATTCTAAGAGTGATGACAACGTGGAAGGAGGGGGAGGGGTTTGATAATTACAATACAACTCTAGCAACGCAATTTGACACTTCAGGTATGATCACCCATGTTGGCATAACCCCATTTTCAAATGTATGGAAATTTAATCATTCCACAACATATGCTTATCATGCACACGTTGCTGAACTTCATTTTAAGAGTGTCTCATAGAAAATTCTGAAATAACATAAGTTATGTCAGTAATCACAATGTTTACACTTTCAATTTAATATCTTACTTTCAGAAAGGAGATAGTTTCTGAAACGTTGTAGTTAAGCAGAAAAATAAATAATATGCATAAAAATTTTTGAATGAATACTTCGATAAATTTCAAATTATGTTACTTGACGCACAAAAAACTTTCAAGAGTACCTACGAACTTCTTGCTTTATCATCAGCATTTTCATTCAGTAACTACAGTAGAGTTATGAAATATTTGAATGGATAAAGAGGTAGTAAATATGTAGTAAATAGGAAAAGGAAAAATTATTAATAAATATTGATTGGTTTCAAAACACAAAATATTTACAGTACTTTGACAAACTTTCCAATTTTTTAAATATTATTTTAGTCCATTTTCATATTTGTATATTTTCTTATTGCATAGCCTACTCAATACCACCACCGTAAATCTCTGATGGAAACTTTACTTCATTATTAAAAAACGTGAACAGCAAGCGTTAGTAATTAATTTTATAGTTTTTAACTAAAAATTGTTTTGTACTGTACATTTTTCTTTTTAAAATGTCTACAAAAAGTATTTCTTAAAGGTGTCTCTGAAACACCACGGTCACGTGATCCTAGAGTTTAAATTTTTGACCAATTACAAGTTGATATAGTTTGAGAGATTCAATTTATGATGGAAACATACTCTTTTACTTAGCTTTATGATCATACAAACCAATATGTCATGGTCATTAACTACAATGAAACCTCTTTTTAACCCTCCTGGGGGGTAGGGGCGATTAAATATCGACATTATTTAATCGGCCCCTGGGTAACCTAAATTCTTGCAGTTTGTATTTAAAATTGCTTGCAAAATTACTAAATGTCATTACAATTTTTTCAGGTTTTTTATCACCAAAATACATCATCACCAGAATGACTTCTGTAGAAGTGCACGTTTTCTACATTTTTTTTTTTTACACAAGGAGAAATTTTCATTGAGCATTAAACTACATATTTAATTTGTCATCTACTTCCAAGGCCAAGAAGGAAAGTTACTTTATGTTAACAACAACTTTGTTTTTACGAGTCTATATTAACCAAAACTTTGTGTTTATGAGTTTTCAGTGTAGTGACAGCAAACTAGTCATTAATTACACAAATATAAAGGGCAGAAATGTTGAACGAGCAGCAATAGTGGTTTAAGTTGTTAAAATACAGCATTAATCATACCAGCTCCAGGTTTTCCATGACATAATAATTTTTCCATAATTCTGTGGACAAATTTTAATTGGTACAATATGTCATTTTCAAACAATAAAGATATCTAATACTCTTGACAGTTAGCTTAAAACATTAGGCCTGCGGTGGATTCTGTATTTATTTTTTCTTTTGCAAACTTAACATTTCACTACATGCGGACTTTTAAAATATGCCAAGAATTAAAATAAATGGGAAAACAGAAGAATATTTTCCATTTATGTAAAATTTCAACCCAATTATGTTCATTGCACACACGAGGAACTGTATTTACAAGATTAAAAAGATAGGAAGCAAACCGTAACATATGGTTTGCAATGTGCTACTTATTATAAAGCTGTATTGAAATGTTGTAATGCACGTTTCTATAAACATTTCTTTAACAGAGTACATTTAGACGTAGGTTTACAATACTAAAAAGTTGAATCATAAAATAGTTGGCATTTATATTAAATAATGACGCAAAAACGAATTAGTAACAGCAAATCATCCATGTGATACCACTTTCCTTACTGTATAATGTATTTTAAAATTTACAACTGACGCGTTATTGACAATGAGCGCCCATAATACAATTTAATTTTTGTTGGCAACTAATTGTTTTAATTAAGATTAAACAACCAATATTTAGTCACATTGTTCTTTAAAAGAAATATTTACTACCAGAGATAGACCTGCAAGAACACTCAAAATGAGCCATTTTCAACTCCAGCTGCTCCAAAATATTTGCGTTTAAGCCAGGAGATACTTAAACTTACTGGACCTACAAATGTAATGATCTCACCGTAAGCAACCTGGATTTTTTTTATGTGTAAGCCTTCATGAACAATAGTAAACAGCAGATGCAAAAAGTTCTGTAATACTACAACGTCAACTTTTGTCGTTCTTCATACTGTTGAGCAGTACTACAAAAGCAAACTATCTCCACTGAAGCATTCTTAGGAATTCCTGCGCTAGATGAAAAAAAAAATTATTCACTGCAAGGTAAATTTGTCTTATCTAAGAACGTATGTAGGTCTTCGTTGTCTGTAGACAATTTTCTGAGCTCTCCGAAGCTTCTGCTGCAAAAACTAATTCCATATGCAACATTGGTCCATTAGTCCGTCTAAGTTTTTTGGAATCTCGCATCATAAGGAAGCAGTTCAGAAAAATATGTTTTACACATTTTGTAGTTTTACAACAATTCCATACAACATAATGATATAATGAGTAATACCTATTTGTTTACTTAAAATTATTGGTTCAAAATTTTGACACCAATAATGAAATAAAATATCATTCGAGGTTTTTCATCTTACATAGACAATGTGGTAGTATTTTCTAGCAGGATAGCTATCTGGTGGGCATTAAATTACATTCATATACTATTTCTGAGTTCTACACACGCTAAGAATCTGTACTGATTGGCATTCTCAGTACTTTAACACTGTAAACCAAATACGTTTTATGTAACAGAGTAATAGTAATATTGAAGTATAATGAAATAGGTCAGCAATGGGAATAATTATGTATAGGAGGGGAAGTTAATCACGTAATGTTAAATATGTTCGGTTGGCACCACGGAAAAACAAATGTCTTCACGTGTGTTGTTTGAAATTGTATATACTCAACATTATTATTTTTAACAGTGGAAACTATGTGTTAACAGTTATTTTATAGTGATGTGTTTACAGTTTTGGATGTATTACGATTAATAAGAAATTAAAGGTAACTTAAACTGTCTCCAACGACCGTTTTACGTCGAGAGCGCCTTGCTCATAGTATGCTCTATAAAACTGGAAACGGTAGTATTGGTATGTGAAATTATACCATGCAAATTAGTGAAGTGTATGTGCAACGTGTGATTTAGCAAAAGTTCGTGTTTTTGAAGAGGAACGGAATGGTTATTGTTGTAAGGTAAGTTGATGAGGTCAAATAATATTTTGTATTTTATTTAATAAAATGTTATTATGATAACGTTACGTACTTTGCAATGTCAACGTATGTAGGATGTTTAGAGTGACGTGTATGTAAAAATGAATTATTTGGTAGTTGTGTTGCAAAGTAACAAAGAGTGGATGGGTTAACTTTTACTATTCTATCCCAATATATTATTCGTATTGAATACTAAAATAAAACCCATCCATTTTTTGTTATTTTCCGATACCAGTTCCACACGATTCATTTCCACAATTCCATCATCCTTAAAATTCCCTCTGTATATTTTACCGTTTTTTTTTTATCACAAAGTAATTAAAAGCGGATGGTTTTAATATTACTATTCGAACTGTGTTGGGATGGAATAGTAAAATAAAACCCATCCGCTCTTTATTACATGGCGATGACAGATACTAATTACACATTATCACAATTACTTCGCCAAAAAATCACCTACCTACTAAATTTTACCATATTTTTGTATCACAAATTACTTTTAAAGAAATTGTATTTATTGTTCCATCTTTCAGACGGTGCAGTTAATTGGTTTGAATCATATCCAACGGAATGTAAACAATGCATTAAAATAAATATTTTTCCTTCTAGTTGGCGCAGTGTACCATGTGGTGTTCCCCGGGGGGTCAGCACTTGGGACCACTGTTGTTCTCTACGTTCATAAATGATTTGACTGAGTGTTTGCAGTATGTGGAATACCATTTGTATGCTGACGACTTCCAAATATATGTAAGTGATGTACCCTGTAAGCTGAACACAAGCATTGTTCAAGTTAACACCGATCTGTGCAATGATGTTCGTTGATCCAAAAATAATAGGTTGCAAATAAACGCCACTAAGACACCGTACACTGTAATTAGATCCAAAAAATTAAACGTGCGATCCTCTTCACTCGAAATCAACACGATCTTCGAAGAGGACCAACAAATTGATATGACCAAAACGCGACTAATTTAGGCATTGAAATTTATGCATTTCTTACTTGGACAGATCAAGTCAATAAAATTTGCAGGAATGTATTTGCATTTTTACACTCTCTTAAGCACATGGAAATCTTTCGTCTAGTAGAGACGAAAAAACTAATTGTACAGTCACTTATTTTCCTTATCATCGATTATTGCGATGTTGTATACAGTGATGTGATATGCACTGATATGCGAAATAGTTTCAAGACTACTGCGATTACAAAACACCTATGCGACCATATCAGCTACAACTACAAAAATTTAAAGTGGCTCGAACTGGAAGAAAGACGCAGGTTGCACTCGCAATACTTACTTAAGAAGACTCTTGCATCCAGAAGTCCTAAATACCATCTTGACAGATTTCAGTCACTAAGTGTAAATCATAATCACCACACACGTTCGTGCGAAACATTGCTACTCGTGGCACCTAAACATAAAACTAAGTTTTTCTCCCAATTTTTGCGGTGTCAGGTGCTCGTTTTTGGAATGATTTGCCAAATGAACTAAAGACATGATCAAACCTAAGCAGTTTTAAATGTTATTTGAAAACATATTTGTTGCAAACTAAACATCCCATAGAGTAGACGTATAGTGCTACTTTGTATATATGTATACTGGTATTATTTTATTATTTATGATGTGTTTAGAATTTCAAATTAGTTGAATGTATAGATTTTATTAGACATGCAGTTTCTTTAGTTTACTCCAAACTTAACCAGTTTATATGTGAATAGATATATTTATATCATATAGCATTCTAATTTCTTTCTTATGACTAACACGTTTATAGTATTCTATTGTGCTGTTATCCAAATACACATAAATTCCAGCAAGTTTAGTCTATAGCTATGTAGTTATACACGAATATTTAGATAGCATACACAATACTTGTATTTTTTAAATCAACAAAGGACATATTTCTAAAATCACTGTACAAATATTTTTCTTTTTTTTTTTATTGGCGGTGATATTACAGTTATTCATTATATGTAAAAACAATTGAAAATTTTTAGTACATCTAGTTAAATTAATGAATTATTTTACTATACTAATTTTGTATTTAAGTGTTTATTGTAGTTATAGTTTTATTTTTGTTTATCACACATGTTTATCTTTAAATTGTATTAGATGTAGTTAAGTGTAAGAGAAAGCGAAAGCATTGACTTTGCCACAAACAAGTTCCTTAAATTAATTATTTATTTTACGCTTTTATTTATTCCTACGAATTACTTTTGAAATAACATTACAATAATACAATATTATATTAACAGTTTTACTAAGTTTATAATATATAAACTTATTAATAACTGTTAATGTGCTTAAAGACAGTATTTTATTTATAACTTTCTTAATCTGACAGTACCTAAGAAATATTACACTGGCCTCAGGTGAAGAAACTTTTCTCGCGCTGTTACAATTTGGTTAAATAACTTAGTGTGCTGAAGCCAGAAACAATAACGAAAATTCTCGAGCACACACAATTTTACACAAATTAAAAATCTAAGTGGTGTGTAATGGTTACGGTTGTGATTATTCAGCATTCACAGTCCAGTGCTCATGTGCTTAACAATGAAATTTTAACAATCCATAAATTAGTGAGTACACGTCCAACAATTATGGAAGTAGTTGCCTGCACTGGCATTAACAATGCAAAAAAAATAGTTTGCTACATGTGCATTACTAAAAGTGCCAGTGCATGTTGTGAACAAATGATACGTGGTAGAGACAAGTTGTGCTCGGTCATGGTTTCAGCATTACAGCATGCCAGAAGAGTATCAAAAACTGCGAGAAAAGTTTTAGTGGTCCTAAATTTTTGCAGGACTGTGTTATTTTATTGTAACTGTACTTAGAATTAATAAAATAGGAACCAATTATTCAATATCTCCGTTCCTTATTTCTATTAATGAAGCATAAACATATAGCGCGAGATCCCGTTTGAGGAAGATCATCGCATTAAAAATGCAGTGTTTGACCGAATGAGTGAGTTAAACACAGTACTAAATCCTTGCTAAAGCAATGTCTCTGTTTTTCTATATTTTCTATCCCATTTGGCAATAAATATATGTATATCTAAGTACTGTAAAAATTCGCGCAATTCATTTTATGTCGAATTGGAGTACAAACCAATATACATTACAAGTACAGTTAATATTCACTATACACGTCATTTGGAGATATGTTAGACAGTAACAAACGTACAAGTAAACGAGTACAGAATCCTGTACTATTTGATGTGGGATACAAAACTTGCAGCTCACTAGGACAGCAGCTAATGTACAAGAACACGAGGCTCAAAAATACTTATTAAAGTGGTGGAGTCTAATCTGCAGATGCCCGAACTAACGAATTTTCTTGTCTATGTATATCTGTGCCGAGTATTCTGCTTTTTTAAAAAGCTGCTTCCAGCTTCTGCATTGTCTCATGCAGAATTTTAGCTGCACAGTAAAAAAAAAATCATACTTTATCAGTACAAAATGTTGTTAACTAATGTCAGAATGTTCGTCTAGGTAATACAACAGAATGTCACATATCATTAAAGTGGTCGAAATTGTCCAAATTTCTGCGCAGGCTAGTGGAATATATTTTTATGGGCAATGTGTTTGGTGCGAAACGAATTAACCATCGATGGCCTGTCACTTTACTGAAATATTTTGTGCTTTTACAAAAACATTTCTTGGAATCTGGTTGCCGAAAAAAACAATATTTTCTGTCACTTCAAAGCACTGTAGTAAAATTTACAAGAATTTATTTGTAACTGTGTAGTTATTATTTCCAAGTATGCAAAACCGTTTGTAAATGTACAGACATATTTGTATATTTACAAGCATTTTTGTAACGTTTACAATTTTTTTTTTAACTTACAAAAACATTTTGGAAACTTCTTTCGAAATAATTTATTTTATACTGGGAAGTGCCATATTGTTCGTTTGAGCAGTATGTTTGCAAAGATATTCTCTCTTTTCTTAACTATTACTCTAATTTTAATTACGCCATGCGCCTAAGTATTGACGTATTGCACTGAACTCTTTCGTATTACGAACAATTGCCAAATATATTTTTGTAAGCTGCAGCTTTAGATGAAATTTTTGCGTGATCTTTGGGTAGTATTAAACCAATAATTTTAGTCATAGTACTTCATATACGCTCGTTAGACCGAGTCACTAGAAAAGGCAGTCGCACATTATTCGTTCTGTATAGTTACGGTGAAAACCATACCTCTAGCTATTTCGTAAGTTGATTTTTGTTCCTAAGCAGTCCTAACATTTTTCAGGATCTGACAACAGGTGCTGTATTTTTCATTGGTTATAAAAGCATTTAAGTGACATTCTGTTCGGTAATTTTTCAGTGTTTATGTGAATGTTGGAAAAAGACAAACTCAAATATATGTGTATGAGTTTGCGCAGGACATACTCAATATCTTTCATTTTCGAACTCGACATAGTCACAGTGTTAGTGAGAATGATCTACGTGGTTTCAAAATACAACTTTTAAAATGCGAAAAAAAAAAAAAAATAAATAAACTGGTCACATTTCAATAACGTTACAAATAGTGTAGCTTAAAATTGTATGCTGCAAATAAATAGGATGGTAAATGATAATTTAACTCACCCGAAACGAATTTTTACACCATGACATTGGAACAGAAATTTTGGCTGTTTCTTACAACTATGAGTATAAGTATGGCTATGTTAAGTCTCTCTGAAATTCGCAATTTTAACAGGTCCGACACATAGTTCGTGCTACATAAATGAGTGAGACGATTTAAATAACTCCTTGATTTGTTTTTTGCACATTTCATTACCAACTGCGGCTAAAAATAACAAGACCCGCAAGAATGAGGGATGTAATTACGAAATTGCTTCTTAATTATTAAAATACTTTATTTGATTCCCTTAAGAGCTTTAGCGTGAACTTCAATGATAACAGATCGAAGTCCCTAGCCGTGTCAAAGAAGACAGATAAGCCACGCTGCAAATGAAAAACGTCGGTCAAATGAAGCAATTCATCATGATTGCCTTGACGACATTCCATTGTAGGCAAGTCATTGTGTAAAGAAGTATATTGCCAGTGGCAAGCATCACTTCAGGAATGAAGGAGTCGGTATGAGTTCTTGGAAGATTTCTATAGGAAGTATATCTCAGTGATAAGTCAAATTAATTATTTCAATAAAATTGTACCACATGCAGTTATACTAAATTGAATAATTCCACGATACTTCTTCGGAGACACTGGTGAGAAAATAGAATTGTATTGGCCTATTATAATTTCAAAAGAAAAAATATTTACTATATTTTATGACTAAAATAGTTAAGACTGTACTTGCACATTATTCTGCTTTGAAGACTAGAAGTGGTCGACGAAACAACCAGACTTCGAAAGACGTTAAGAAAAAAAAATAAAACAGGGCTTTGAATAGATGAAACTCTGTTATTAGGTAAAAAGACGGGTGGATTCAAAGAAAATTGCCATGAATCACTTTTTTACGAACAGAGTTGTGCCTACTCATCAGCCAGCAATGAATGTCAGCAACGTCTTTGCTAGTATGACTCCGGTGTATCAACTATCCAGGCTGGTAGGACTAGCGCCATATTCCCGGGACATTGTCAATGTTGGTGGAGTTGTAATAAGGACACGTGATATAGTATACTCTTGCACTGTCTTAGCAGCTGTACTGACGGGAAGTGCCGTATCTGTGTACTGCAGAATTTACAACTTGGATGAGGAAGTAGGTCAGAATATTGCGGTCAGCGAAGCTGGAGCGCTAATCTTTCTTGTGGTGTCGGTGATGTCAATATTCCTGTCTGTACTCGTGTTCAAGAGAACCGACATGGTCGATTTCATGCAGAAGATGCAGCAAATAGATTACATCATTTTGGAGGAAAACGCTGTTCACCAACAAGTACATCATAATATACTGAAGCAGGTATTGTACGCAATAGAGCACGTTTACTTTTAGTTATATACAACGTTTCGAGACTTTCCGCAGTAAGTTATCACACTGCGCACAGCTGCCTGTGAATGTTCATTGAAATAAGTAACGTCTGGGTTGAGAGTGGTTGGTTCCAATAAAAGTGTATAGTAATTTATCTTACTCCGACCATATCTTACATTTTAGTGCCCATCTAAGTACGTTCTTCGGAATTCCAGCCTTTTGTATCATACAGAAATTTTCACCGCCCCTTTAAAAATTGCAGATCATATAAAATGTATCACTATGTTATTTATAACATCTTCTTTCTGGATTTATTCGAAGGAAAATTGCGCAATTCGAGGTCAGAAATAACAAATATTTTACATCATAAAGCTGTAATTGATGACACCCTACCTTTTAATCATTTTTTTTTTTTTTACTTTCGAGGCTAATTGGAAGAATAACTGCTTGTACCTCTTCGCGGTCTATAATGGTTTTAGCTATGCAGAACATAATAAACAGCCACGGAAATATAAAAGTCATGAAACATTGTTACGGACTTGAAAAATTCACGTTTTCTTTTCGGCACAAGCTAGAAGTCAAACAACTATAATTTCGTGTCATTTTCACAATCGGCTCCTAACTTTTTTGACACCTCCTGGAGGGTGCTGAGCTAATTATAAGAAGCCAACTAAACGGAGGTCCAATCATGTGGTTATTAGTGTGTCAGCTACTAACCAGTGAGTAGCTGCCCTCTACTCGAGTACACATATTTTCTTGGAGGTTAGGATACAGGTAAATTACAGGTCCCGCAGCCTAGGAAAGGATTTGAGATATTGGCGCAGGGGACGTGAAAATGGTATCTACTGCGCAGCTACCCGACCCACATTTCCCCTCCCAGCCAGTAAGAGGGGAAATGACGGAGCTCTGAGTGTGCCATTAGCAGCTAGAACAAATCAGCAGATACACACGCCTCCGCTGTTAGGGGCAAGAGGAGGAATTTTCACCTCTGCGTGTCGCCAGGACCTTTCCTAGCTTGCGTGACCAGTAAGGGCGTTTTATTACATTTGTGCCAAAAACTGTTCAACTTTTGCACATCAGATAACACATCATTTCCCCAAATAAAAAAAATTAGGCCTCATAGTTTTTGCGTAATCTCTCGTCAAAATCACATGGCAGTTGCAATGCACCCAAAATCAAAAAAGTAATTAACTAATGAATTAAAAATTACAGTAATTGAAAGTCAGAGTATCAATGCGTTTTATGATATGTTTGACAAAAGTTAGTTTTGAAAATTACAGCAGTAGCCAAAAGTCAAAGTTGTGAAAAATGTATTCAAGTTCATAATTTAAAAAAAAAAATACAAAATGTATCGCTTTGTGTTTACAAAATTGTCTTGAAGTAACTCACATAATTAAGTATCAATATGAATTACCTTGTCTGCAAGTTAATTATTATTTATTTTTTTGGCTACACCGCAACTGGCATTTTGTGACTCTGATAGGTGATTATGCTAAAACTATGGGGCCTATTTTTTTTTATTTGGGGAAATGACGTGTTATCTGATGTGTAAAAGTTGAACAGTGTTTGGCACAAATATAAAATTTTGAATTTTTATAGGTCCAGCATCCTTAATCCGCGTATTTTTCCGGTAGTGAAATGAAAATTTTCATTTGTCAGAATTATAGCTGACACCTTAATATATTACTTACCAGTAATCGTCTTATAACGTATTTAATGTTATTCATCGTCTGGTAACTTTATAAGACACACTGAATACTAGGGCGTAGATGGAAGGGATAAAAATTTTGCGGACAATACTGCGGACCATGCGTATTATATGTCATATTTTCTTTCTTTCTAGTTTTGAAAAGTTTCAAAAATTATAAGAGTGTCAGCAATTTTGCAAGTTACTGATTTTACATTTAATCTTGCAATTTTATTTTATTTATTTCATAAATATTTAAGCTCAAGGTTACAAGTCAACATTGAAGGCATTTTTAAATTTTAAATAAACTAATAAAATCTCAACGATAAACAATATACGAATAAATTTACTCCCTTTAGTTACTTCACAGACAATTATTTTGATAAAAATATTAAATATGCATACCCAGCATAATATGCATACAACAATAAAACGTTAGTATACCTCTTTATACTTAGAGCTTCAGTTTAGTTCACAAAAATATTTCAAAAGATGTATGTATATATACATATATACATGCATATACATCTATACGCATATAAATATACAATATACATATATGTATTTATATATACACAATCATTCCTAAACACACACAGGGCGATACGTCAAAAAAGCTCGCGGGTAGAAGCATCCAAACCTAAATCAATAACAATGAGAGCAGCATAGCAACCACCTCTCGTCACATCATATGTTCATCAAAACAACCTACACGGTCGACAATAGAGAGGTGGTTGTACTAATCTCATTGTTCTTGATTTACGTCTGGCTACCTGTAGACTACCTGCGAGCTTATCCGCCATTCCCATTCCACCCTATATGTGTACATATATGTATGTATTTGTGTATATATGTATGTATATATGTATGTGTGTATATATGTATGTGTGTATGTATGTAGGTGTGTATGTATGTATGTATATATGTATGTATATATGTATGTATATATGTATGTTTGTATATATAGATACGTGTGTGTACGTGTGTGTGCGCACATACATATATACACAACACATGCACTTGTATAACCTACATACATAAATAAGATGTATATCATATTTCTTATTCTAACCCTCGTTCTTTATAATAACTTTATAACATTACGGTTGTTATGTGCGATAGCATCCCCACTTATTACTGAACACTTCCGTTGACAGATGTAAAGTGTTATTTTTGATTGTGTGTTATGAATTAGGTGGTATTGGCAGTAGTCACATTTGCTGCAGAACTAGCAAACAACCTTTGGTTCTGGAGTAAATTATTAGGCAAGGTGGAATCGATCTACGTAATGCTGTATGTGCACATATTTCTAAGAGACGTTACAGCAACACAGTTCGCCGCTTGCCTGCTCGTCATTAGGAAGCGCTTCGAAGTTCTCAACTACAAACTTGTCCAAGAGTGCACGGACGAAGATGGCAGACAAATTTTTCCATGTCCAGGAGTGACGAATACTCAACAAAAAATCGTGCTGGTAAACCCTGCAACGACTGTTCTCTCAACAATCGCAGCAGAAGAAAATATAGTTGCTTTACAGAAGGTACATCGTCAGCTGGAAAAACTAACAAAGTCAGTTCTCACAACGTACCAGCACCGAATATTCACAATCATAGTTAGTGAGTTCTTCTACATCACTTACATTATCCACTATTTATTTTATTTTATGCTTAACTCTGATGCTGACGAGTTATTCTTTCTTCACAAAATATTCAACTGTACAATAAACACCATAATTCACTTGGGGTTCTTATTTTACAACATCTACAGCGGCCACTGGGTGACGTCAGAGGCCGGTCGTACTGCAGACATCTTGCAAGAGGCTCTTCTAGCACCAGGACTTCGAAAAGGAGTCTTCAACCGGCTGCAGTTGTTTCTGCAGCAAGTGTTAGCCAGAAAGTTAGATCTTGTCACTTGTGACGTCATCAGACTTCACCCAGAAACCTTGATCGGTATGATTTCTGCCGCAGTTACATATTTGATACTACTGCTCCAGAAGTAAGTAGATTTCTAGAATTTCAATGTTAAAAAAGGCAGCAGCAAATTCTGGGTAACGTTTTACATGTCAGATATAAGGATACTTCTGTGAACATTTTTGCAAAAGTAAAAAATTTATTTTCATTTTTGTGCTTAAAGAATATTAGTAAATTGTATAATGAATTGCTTGCAAAATGCTTAGAATATTTTTCTATCCATTGCACTTAAGGCCGACTACCTAGTTTCTATTTTTAGTGATATTTTTTTTTTACGTCTAAACGAGAGCTGACGTCAAAAATCTGTCTGGCAAATTTGTTAATAATCGTGTTCTCCATGTTGACTGATTTTCCAAGGCAGTAAATACTACGGTTTCAGCTAATTATGTAACTAACTAAATTCTGGTTAATTAACTTTTTAATTGAAATGTATAGTTTCGTCCTTCAAAAAAATTGCCATCATGGCGAAATCCATTTCAAACAACTCTGCCAAACATATTTTAGATATCTGCTCTCATTTAAGTTAAAGGTTTTTTTTTTTTAATTCATAATACAGGCTGCCATGGTTGGCGCAGTGCCTAGAGTACTCGTCGCCCACCAAAGCTATTCAAGTTCGACTTCCGGCGGAGTCAGTCCCCAGATTTTCGCGTGTGGGAATCGTGCCGGGCGATTCCTCTGAGCGGCGGTTTTTTTCTCAGGTATCTCCTGTTTACCCTGTCCCTACATTCCGGCGCTGCTCCATACTAACCTCATGTCATCCTTTAACAGTGCTGAAGACAAAGATGTTAAGCGCTGACCAAAATATCTTCACTTCACATCAATTCATACAGGTATGAAATTAGTTTGATGCGATTACAGAAACATGCCGGATATAAAAAGGTAATAAAACAATAACTATGTATTTTATTGTTTAATTTTTGCTATTCGTTGTAAAATATTGTCCTTTTTTACTTCGTTTTTTTAATCCGGACATTTTAATTTATCAAGTGGCGGTCAAACTTTTCAGTTGGGGACGCAACGGTAATGTCAAGGTTCCAGAAGCATTAGTGGCCCTTTTTTGAGTTATTGAAACAAATATGATGTTTAAACCAGCGACGTGATAAAGTTGTTACAATGGAAAATGTTATTTTTTTTGAACAAACTATCTGTGCTTGCTCATACCTCCTTTTAAGATGTTGGTCTTTACTAACGAAATTTTCGTTATTCACGATCAGAGATAAAAACTGTGCAGTACGACATAAAGTTATATTATAGCTTCAAATATATGTAGTTAGGTATACAATTTTAACAGTTTATCACACAAAAATTAAAGTTTTATAAGATTTGCGACAAATTAATATCTCAATTGTGTACGACATTTTTAGTCATATCTTTGAAGACGTGATAATTCGCTTGTTCAACGTCCTTTAGGCTAGAATTCAGGGTCATGTTTATAGGGCCCTAATGTGCGCTATTACGTCACTATACCTTTTGTTCATTGGCTGCTGTCTGATTCAAACTGTGAGCTGCACTGTCTGTGATTGCACTCTAATTTTGCTGTTGTGAACTGTTATATATTCTAGAGTCTGACAGAGCGTGTCTAATAGTCCGTCGCCCAATTACAAAGCAACGCGTATGAACAAGCTTATGGATTCTATCTTGTCCTGAAATGAATGCGCGAAAATTTCCCGTTTCTAACTATTTGTAGTTCCTTAAAGTTTTTTTTATTGCAACCTACGCAATTATTTTCGCTATTAAAATATTCCTCTCGTTTTTGTTTTAATACATAACTTACATGGAAAGAAATAGTCATATGTTTAAGCTATGATACTTAAATGCAACCAAAGACAACATTGACTTAACGCATATACTGCAGGGAACTGACGTACATCGTACACTCTTATAGCTACAATTATAGACGCTGATATTTGGTGCAAAGAGTCATGCACTCAGTTGTTTATAAGCATTGTGTGCACATAAGCTTTGCTTCATAGTAATTGGCGGCATGTCTTTGTGCAGAGGCGTCGCTCATCTGACAGTGCCTATCAGAAGAAGGCTACTGAGACTCTAGACGTCTATGGAACGTCGAGACTCGCGGGAATTTAAAATATCCAAACACTGACCGTTAGTGCATTCCGTGCACGTCTGCAGTTCTGCGTCACAGTTGGTGATTGTATGTTTTAACACTGGTGTGTCTTTTGAGGCTCTACACGCAAAACACAGACGTATGGTGTTGCAGTAGCCTCACTGTGATTGGCAGTCGAATAAGTGACGTCACTTAAGGATGTTGGACCCGTAAAAATTCAACATTTTATATTTGTGCCAAACACTGGTCAACTTTTGCACATCAGATGACATGTCATTTCCCCAAATAAAAAAAATTACGTCCCATAGTTTTAGCATAATCACCTATCAAAGTCGCAAAATGGCAGTTACGGTGTAGCCAAAATAATAAAAAATATTTATTTTGCGGAAACAAGATAATTCTTATTAATTCTTAATGATGTGCGTTACTTCAAGACACTTTTGTGCACACAAAGCGATACGTTTTTGATTTTTAAAAAAAATAAAAATGAGTAAATTTTTGCATAACTTTGACTTTTGGCAACTACTGAAATTTTCAAAACTAACTTTTGTCAACCATGTCATAAAATGTATTGATACACTGACTATCACTTACTGTAATTTTGAATTTATTAGTTAATTACTTTTTTTTTTTTTTATTTTGGCTACACCGCAATGGCCATTTTGTGACTTTGATGAGTGATTATGCAAAAACTATGGAGCCTAATTTTTATTTATTTTTTATTTTGGAAAAAAAACTTGTTAACTGATGTGCAAAAGTTGAACAGTGTTTGGCAAAAATATAAAAAAATGAAATTTTACGGGTCCAACGACCTTAACAAAGACACGGTGCCAACAACCATTAATATAGATACGAAATTTCGAGAAAAGATTTTTACAGCACTTTGTATCAGTACCTTACGTTCGCACCTGCATCTCGGCTTTGCGGTAAGTGATTGGATGCCTTAAGAGGGCGTGGTACATAATTCTACGCTAAAAGCATTATTCTATAACTGTTGGTTTCTTGAAGCCAATTTGCGAAAATTAAACAATAGCAATCCTAGACAATAGTTTTAGCCAACGTTTTAAACAAAATAGTTTCCAGTGTTACGAACTTCTGAGGCACAATCTCTGACGCCGTAACTTCGTACATTTAACTGCGGCGCAAGAGATCACGCGTAACGAATTAGTAATTCTGGATAAATATTTTCTCATAAAGTTGGCAAATACCATTACCTAGGATTGTCATTGAGTATTTAATCAATATTGGATACGAAAAAAACGTAGGAATCAATTGATGTTTTCAGAGTTTATTCATCTACCACGCACTCTTAACACCTAGCGTGTGGAGGTTAAACCCGCAAATCACAGTCATGATGTGTCGCAGTTATCCGTATAGTGATTGGCACAGTCAAATGAATAACAACTCTGCACAAAAGACTCTTGTCAGTAGTCATGAAGTTGCGCTGCAGGTGTGCACGTAAGACACTGAAACAAGTTTTGGCAAATTTCTTTTCAACAAAATTTAGAAGTTCTAGTTACAATTTATGCCGTAGGCCAGCTCACGCAGATGCTGTATCACTGAGAGAAATAATTGTTTCATTATACTAAATATATTTGTTTGGGCGATGTTTGCTTCAGCTAAACAATATTTTGTTGGTAATACCAAGCTTGGAGTCCTCCAAACAAAATTAATTATTTCCCTCGACCAAATTATTCATTTAAACGCAATTTGTTTGTGCCAGACGTATATTTGGTTACTACAGGACGTCGAATAAATATTTTGTGTAAACAAACAACTCGTTACAACTTATCAACAAAATAAT
>PNEQ01013668.1:41808-58872 GCA_003012365.1 Medauroidea extradentata | reverse complement strand
CCAATCTTTGTAGCAAAGCTGTTCCACTTCTCAAAAATTTCTTTGTTTGCCAGTATAGCTTTCAGGTCTACATTAACTATCCCGTAGTCTTGTAGTTGTGCCTTGAATTCCTCTCTGATGTCTTCGGTCTTGGGACATTCCAATACTACATGCTCCATCGTGTCGTCTGTCCCACAAACATCACACAAAGGTGAATCCAACAATTTCATGCTGTACAACTTAGTCTTGAAGCTGCCATGTCCTGTCATTAGTTGTGCACTGTAGTGGTTTACTGTTATCCAGATTCACTTCATCCTGAGGAAAAAGTTCGAATGTAATTCTCCCCTTTTCTGATGTTTCCCAAGTTGACTGCCACCTTAGCAAGGTTTGTTCTCTAGCCATTTTCTTATCTAATGATGATGTCCTTCTTTGCCGTCGGCGTTGTTCGGCCAATAATCCTCTTGTCTGGCCAGCAGATCCACAGGCAACACTCCAGCCAGGACAGGCAACGCATCATTCGATGTTGAGGCATATGCCCCAGCTTTCCGCCCTGTGCACTTAGCACGGTCTGCACCCCCCTCCCCCCCAACCCTTCCCCCGGGTTACGTCGGTTGAAAAGTCCTTCACGGCCTCACAAAGATGCTGGCCAATAAAACATAAGTCACGTGAGTACAGAGTCCAGTCTGCTCTCAGATAAGAACAGGAAGTTTGTTAGGTTCCTAGTTATGAATATAACTATGCGGAAACTATCTATCCTAGACTGAAACAATACTTTAAGACCTCGCTCTTTAGTTTTGCAGTGATTTCGAAGATATGTTTTTAGCGCAAATTAATACATATATCAAATATTCATTCTTACAGTTTTAACACTTACATATCATAGTTTGTATCCGAGTTTTTCTGTGGCAATACACCAAACGGATTTTTAGATTCTTTCCCCTGAAATGTCACATATTTTGTTGTCAAAATAAGCCAAAATTAAGAAAATAATTATTCTTTAGCAAACGGTACATTATTAAAAAAAACTGGCAAAATTGTGTACTGTATGAATGTATATAATGTTATATTTTTTCAAAGCATTTGGTTAAAATAATATTCTAGTTATTTGCTATTGTTTGAAATCAATGAAATATCATGATCTTAAGGGGCCTGCCTAGATAGGATGCGTTTGTGTGTGAGACAGGAGCGGTAAGGGTATGTAATATATTATCGCCTCTACGTGCAAGCCACTCAGATGGCGTGCAGTACTTTACTGTTATCCTTATCCCTATGGGACTTTAAGCGATGACCACATTATGTTATATACGGGTAACATAGTTCAAAGAATAACGCTTGTTTCTATAGTTGTGTTTTTCCAATCCGTCTGAAAATCCCATTTTGGCCATTTTGAGGGCCCCGAAAATTATGTTTTAAATAAACGTGTCGAATTTTTGAAATTATAGTGACACAGTTTGAAGTATGTGTTCTTTCAGTAGATATAAAAATTTAATGCGTGTTAGATAGTTTCGTCAAAACAGAACAGCCGTAACTCGCTGCAACGCATTTCGAACGTCGGTAGACAGGACCCTTAATGGCTCATCAATAACTGTTCATGACGATTAACACAGTTCAAAGGAAAATTGTACACTTTATAAAAGCGTCCAGAACGAGAATTTTTTCACGAATTAAATACTTCTATATCCACGAGACACAGCGTGAGCAGTGGAAAACGTGATAAAATTATTTTTATTCGTACTTTTTTTTGCTGCGGTTATAAATAAATGGACGACACGTGGATGAGTTTTACCAAAAAAAAAATTAAATCAACACGTTACAAGCTTTTTTCAGAAGAGTAAAGTTTTATATGTTGTATTTCAGTTCAAAGCAAGTGGATTTAACCCAATACGACTCCGCATGACGTAATGAATACTGGGTGCGCATAAAATAACACACCAGTTTTGAAATAGAAGGTGGCGTGGCACACGTGCACATAAATTGTCTTTCATATTTTCGCTTCGGACACGGCATTAACCCAACATTCTCTTATCACACATACGTAACGAAAAATATTAAAAAATCTTAAATTATTTTGTACGTTTTTGTTTACAATCAAAGGCGCAACATACAGGGCGTTCATGAACCATCGTGCAATAATAATGTTCAGTTATCGTATGTCAAGTGTTTTCTTTTCATAGTTAAGTAATGTTACTTACATGTTTACCAATGTGGTCGATAGGCAACCTCCTTGGAATGAATGAATGGATGGATGAAGAATGAAGAGATATTGGTCAAAACTTAACATCGAGGTCTTCAGCGCTGGTGAGAGGTGACATGAGGTGAGTATGGAGCAGCGCCGGAATGAAAGGGCGGGGGAAACGGGATATCCCCGAGATAACCCGCCAACCAGCGACATCGTCTGGCCGGCACGATTACCATATGCGAAAATCCAGGGACCGACCTCGACGGGAATCGAACCCAGTATGACTAAAACAGTAAAGGAAAGATCGTGAGAAAACAGTGGTGACTGGGGATGAAAATGACACGGAATTAGCCATGGTCTGTAATAAGGAACCATGTTAGCATTCGCTTAGATTTTGGACAAACCAGGTAATCCGATACCAGGCTACGAGGACCACTCGAAGCCAATGAGCTGCTTGAGCGAACAAACTATTTGTTTAACTATGAATCATTGCAAAGTTTTCTGCTAACGTATGCAGTTTCGTAATGGAGACAAAAAGTTTCATTTATATTATACACGTGGTTTTTTTAGTACAATTTTATAATGCAAAAATATTTTATTTGTTAGGAAGAAAATAAATTGTTCTCAATGAAAATTTTCTAAAGAATAACTTTGGTAACGATAAAACTGTGACAATTTTTTAGCTGCGTAAACCAATGTTTCTTTAGCGTAAACTGGACAGCCTTGAATGTTTTTCCTTAGTTGTAAAGAAAGGCGTCTTCTACTTGTAAATACCCGCAGAGAGGTGGCCCGAGCAGCTGAGATGAACGTGTCGATATTGTCTGTGAGGTCAGCTGAAGACACGGGCTAGCGAGCACGAGGCGCGAACAAACAGTAATAGAAGCGGTCAGCTGCAAACTATGGCTGTCGCGCCTGTCTGACGACATCGACCGACGGACGGATAGGACACGACCGCAGTTAGGACAGGACAAGGACACACCCCTTGCCGAGATTACAAACACTGCCTCTATTCGCGTCCCCACGACTGGACAACGTCGCTGGACATCGTTTCCATTTGACAATAAACATATTGGACTGGCCGAGATAGAGCAGAAACAACGTGCAAATTCTAGTTGGCAAAAAACTGCACTAATAGGCGTAGAATAATTATTATTGGTCTAGACGAATGTGAACACACAAATATAAAGGAACATGATAGTCAGGCACGTAATGTGCACTACTTCTACAAGATAAATAATTCTTAATTAAAGTCACTGGCAAATCGCGATAACAATCGAAGTCAACATACTCTCCAATAAACTGCAGTATCTATAGCTTTCTATTAATGAATTATGCAATTTGTATAGCCAGTGATTTTTGGTGAAAAAAACTTTGCAACATTTTGTTTCGATGCTCTACGTGCGCATCGGCAGCTTGCTTCATGGTTATTGGCAGCGTGTGTTTGTTCAGACACGGTCTCTCATTTGTCTGCACCAATCAGAGCTAGGCGATTGTGACATCGTACGTCTGTGATTTGTCAGTAGAACCCAAGACAAGCGAGAGTTTAAACATCCAATCACAGGCCACGAAGCACAGATGCAGATGTGTACGTAAGACACAGGAACAAATTGTTGTACACACATTTTCGCCATTAAATCGTGTCTCTCAATTATCACATTGGAGTCCAACAGACAGTCAACTTTACTCGCGAAATTCCGAGCTCCCTAGTCTTTCTCTTTATGAGCTGGATTTTTACATTTCTGAGGTTTCATTAAGTCTGCAACAGTATTTACTAGGGACTCTCCTTAACGACACGATTTGCAAAACTCGCTTTTTTTAAATTCAGTATCAGTTACGACTCAAAAATTACGTATATTCAACAAATTTTTGTTAAATACAATATTCGTTACGTGTAGTCACATATGTATTATAACGTAGCTTAATGCATTGCCTTTCAATAAAATTATTTCATTGCTATCGTGTGATTATTTTTTACTTTGGGCAAATCACGTAAATGGTAAAATTGTTTGTAAATATTTTGTATTAAATGTATGAAATTTGTTGATTCAGAAATTATATTTTATGTAACAACGAATGCAATAGTGTCGTGATGAAAGTGGCCATTTACTAATTCTATAAGATCATGTTCCTAGTGCCCATGTTCACCTCTCTGTAATGGTGCCAATCTTAAATTACATGAGATGTAATTAATAGCATAAAAAATTTTCATGACAGTGACTGAACAAAAAAAAAAAAAACATAAAAATCTTGCAATGGTCTATAATGTCCCAAGAAAAAATCGAGAAATCACAAAGCATTTGTGATAGTAGGGGAAAAAAAAAAGTGCTTCTCTGACATTTTTTATTTCGCAATCTATTGTTCTGCTCGTAGTTTAACAGTCACTTCAAATGCAGGTCTTAATTAAACTGCTTAATTTTAAAGAAATTACTTGCTTTATTTTCTGTTTTAAAAAAATACGAAAAAATAACACAAAACAACCATATTTATAAAGGGAATAAGTGCCCACAGTTGCATTCAGGTCACGTGTTTAATTCAGTAGACATCCTGTTTTGTTAAATATTATTCTTGCGTGTACTTTCCAAAATACTCTGCTGTAGTTTTATGTGCTACGTATGTAAATAAACACAACCTTTAAATCGCTTAAACCTCGGTTTAAAAACAGTTGTACAGTACCACCTTACGGTCATAAAAATTGCTTTATTGCACTTGTGTATGCTAATAATATGAATATAACTAATGTAATGGTTATATTATTTAGAAAAATGTAAGAACTGTTTAATATAAATGTGAACAATTAATTATTTAGTATCACGAAAACAAGAACGGTTATTAAAAACGACAATATAAAATAGCTGACACGCGAGTTGATTAGTTTAAGCAATTATTAGAGAATGTGGAAAATTGAAACGTTGACTGTGTTCTAGACTTCAGTGTGGTATGATGAGGATAGCATTAACACACAATGTGTGCGATACGTCAGAAAATTACTCTTACGTATCATAAACAGTGAAACACATACGTTTTTTGAGATAAATTTACCCTAGTTTTATTATTATTATTATTATTATAAATTTCTTTTTTTTTTTTTTTTCGTGATTTCACGGTAATAATGCATTACAAAATTTTATGGTAAATAAAGGAAAACAAAAACTTTATTAAAAAAAGAAAGAAAGATTCTAGCTAAAATTACATAATGTGTGTCCAAAATTATCACTGTCTACGAGATCAATTGAAATGTTTTCTTTTTTTGTAGTCATTATTAAAAACATAACTACATTACCCATTCTATCAAACGTTGATAAACATTCACTGCTAATACATGACAAATAGTTAAGACGTATTTGTTGTAATACATTTGTTTGAAATTTAAAAAATATACTGTTTTAACATTTATTTAAAACACTTTCTCTTCAATTAAATACATTCTCATAAAAATTGTGTAGTAATATGGATTCCTTTTAAGTAAAATAATAAGCATCTAATAAGTTAAATAATTTTACATTATTATAAACAAGTTTTAGAACATTTCAATAATCTTTCATATTTTGCAAATTTTCCAAATTAAAAAAAAAAAGAATGAAAAAGAGAGAGAATTAGGTAATCATAAAATCTCTTAACAATTTCGTAAACAAATTTGTAAAGGATAATACAATTTTTTTGTAAATCACAAAGTGTCAGAATGGGGAAAAAAAAAACAATAATTTTTCAAACCTGAAAAAAATTTTGGAAACTTCTCAAGGGCGAACAAAAACTTTTCCAAATTGATTCAAATGATCAAAATTTGGAAATGACAGAAAATCTATTAAAATAACTTATATTGCAAACAATAATTTCGAATTTACAAAAATCTTTCAAAAATCAAAGAAACTTAAAAAAAAAAAAAAATCTTGTGTTCACAAATCCGAAAAAAAAAAAAAAAAAATTCAAATAACCTTTATAAAACTTTTAAATTCTTTGCAATCTTCCATATTTCGTTTTTAATCCCGAAAAGAATGTACAAATCACAAAACATGTTTTAAAAATTCAAGAAAATTTTTGAAAATTAGATTATCTCAGAAAATATTAGAAAAATAAAAAAAATTACAATGTTTGTAAAATCTCTGAAAATCCAAAAATTTCTAATAACCTTAAAACATTGCAAAAAAAAAAAAAGTCACAAAATTTCCAAAAAACTTAAAAAATAAAAAAAAATTAAATAACAAGAAATGTAACGAAAATTTTAGAAAAACTATGATAAGCCTTTTAAAATCTTAAAATTCACAAGAAAATCTTTGAATATCACTTAAATCTTTCAAAATTCCAAAACTAAAATCATTTGCAAACCCGATGAATCTTTCAAAATCATTGAAAATTACAGAAAAATCTCAGAAAATCACAAAAAATCTCTGAAAATCCCTAAAAAGCTTTGTAAATAAAATAAAAATCCCTGAAATAAAAAAAAATTCAAAATTAAAAAAAATTAAAATCGCAAAAAAATTTCCAAATCATTGAAAATCCCGAAAAATCTTTTAAAATGACAAAAAAAAATTTTTTTTTATCAAAAATAAAATCTTTGTATATCAAATGCAAATCCTGTAAATAAAAAATAAATCTTTGTAAGTCTAATTAAATCTTTGAAAGCTCATAAAGAATATTTAAAAATCCGTACAAATCTTTCAAAATCACCAAAAATCTTTTGAGATTTAAATGTGGTGTACACATTTTAACACAGTTGTTACCCCCTCGGGTGTGATAGTAAGCTGTGTGGTGTTGTTTCAGATGTCGTCTAGATCGTCTGAGCAGTCCTTACCCTCGAGGCTCAGAACTGGCCTGAGAAGGTTCTCCTCCACACTCAGGGTAAGTTACTTATCTTATCTGCGCCATGTGTCAACTTGCTGCAGGTCCAGTCATTACGAACAATTATATACACTAACAGTGTTCAATTTACAAGTAGACATTCATTGAATACTTAACCGTTGAACTATTTGTTACACACAACAGTTGTTCGTATAATGGCATTTCAGAATGAAAACCAAAGTGAAAGAAATTTTTTTTTAGCAAATGGTCCCTACTATATTATTTTGTAAAATAAATACAATACTACATTTTATGTTCACAATACTTCAGTGGTGCCACAAAAATGTTTTTGTATGGAGCACAAACATATTCGGAAGGGCCAATGCTTCAAAGTAATGTAGCTATGGCAAAATAATTTTTTCCGTGCAAATTAAAAAAAAAATTGCAAAAGCCTACCTAAAACCCGCGAATATCTCCGGTCTTTAATCGTAATCAGAAGTCTATAAATTTTGCGCAGGAATTGTTGTAAAAGCATGCTAGCTAGTTTTTTTTTAAATATTGGTACACTTTGTTTTAACGGATTGCTTTGAGAAAACTGAACACTAATAGCAATTATACGATGTCGATGCACAATTCCATGTACGAGTTTTGCAAAATAATGTACTGTACGTTCACCAATAAAAAATATTTTGTCGGATTTTGGATAATTTTCTTTAAAAAAAAAAAAACTGGCGATTAACTTGGGTGAATAAACGTCTAAAAAAACTGTTAGGTATATTGATACCAAAAATTAGGTACAAATTATAATGTATTTTGGCAAAACAATGTACGGATTCTTCGATATCAAAACAATGTCGCATTAAAAACATACTCTTCAAATTCGCTGCACAGTTATCACGAGTAGCTTTAACGAGAAATTTGATATCATGGTATTGTAACAGAGTTTTCTTTGTAAACGAGTCTGAACTTGTCTATAAGGAATGGGAATCAATATCAAACCTGTCAACTGTGACGGACTTTCGCACTACCTCGACTGATGCAGCAGCCAATGAACAGATATCTGAAGACATAGTGCACACAGGACTGTGGAGTTCAGCCACCTGGGCGTTGAACCCGCCATATTTTCGGTTCTTCCATCAGAAAAGACCTGAAAAATTCGCCTTTACATTTGGGCAGAGGCTAGGACGAAAACAACAATAAATTCGAATCCCTATTGCAATCGGCTCTTGAGTCATTTGACTCCTCGTGGAGGTCGCTGAACAACTAATTCAAGGAAGCAACTAAATGCAGGGCCAACCACGTGTCATCACTATGTCAACGGTCAGCCAATGAGCGTCTGTTGTCTGCTCGAGGACACGGTTATTCTCGAAGCCTATCTTACACCTCAGTGAACACGCAAATATTCCCAGTCTCTAACCATAAATAAGCCGCCAGATTTTTGTAAAAGTATTTTGTGCAAGATAGAATTAAACATCTTACGTTTACATCTATGCCCCCCTTTTAGTTATTTCCGCGTCTGTTTGTGAGGAGAGGTTTGTCATTTGACTGGGTCAACCAGAATGAAGTTACTGCGACATCACGTGTCTGTGTTTCACGCACAGACCACAATCACACATGACAGCAGTAACCATCTTGTCATTGAAGAGGACATGAAGTCGTCATTGTTTCCTAATACAACCTGTTCACGTAAATATATTGCTCCTGGTCATAAGCACAGACAAGAACAATTTGCGTGTTCATAGACTTGTATAGGATGTTCGGGAAAGTGTGAGCACTCACAAAGCCTTGCTAATGGTCTATTTTCAGCCAATTAGTATCTTTCCACGCGTAACGGCTAACTGCGGGACATGTCTAACCTCTCTGGACACGCCACTTAACGTCTGCGGGTGTAAGATAAATTGTGCAGTCTGTAGGAACCCATATAATTTTATAAAAAACAGTTATTAAATATATTAAACACAATAACGTTGATTTCGGTAGCTTTTATTTCAATTTTGTTGTATTTAAATAGGAAAATAGACGTAACTACTTTAAGAAAATTGCTGCCAACCATTAAACGGAGCAAGGTTACAAGGTTAAGGGGTATTGATCCCTACCACCTTGGATTTATCTGTTTCTTCTCGACAACTTCAGTTCCAGTCGATGTATCAAATTTTTTGTTACGACAAGGCATAGATACAAACTAAATCGATTTTCTGTAATTGCTGGAACGATAATACATTCATTATTTTGCAACTGGAAACAGCTGAAAAGGAAAAATTGCTTTATTTACGGGAGCGACTACAGAGGCCGCAACATTAACAGAAACAATGCCATATGGCTTCCAAAAAGTGAATGAAACAATAAACTATGCCTTGTCAGCGTGAAAAAAGTAAAATTATATGTCTATTCCCTGATTTATAAGAAAAACCATACAACCGACCTGATAGGGATCAATCCCCCTTAACATCAAATTATATGCAGTAACAAAAGGTTTAATATTGTTAGTGCTCACTTTATCCTTAACGACCTATATGCTAGTCTCCAATAATATCTGTGTGCTCTAGCAGACAGAACTGCTTCTAGGATGTTCGCTGACTAGACATGCCACATTATTGGTCCTGCATTTATATGCTGCTTCATGATTGGTTCAAAACCCTTCAGGAAGTTTAAATGAGTGAAAACTTAAGTAACTGCACTATCTTCAAACCTGCGCTGTTGTGCTTTTTAACCGTGTACTTAAGTTCTACACAAATTTAACGCACATGTTTATGTTACGTTTGATTAAAATTAGATAAACGTGTTGTTAAATACCCTTATTTGCATGTTAAATTACATATAACATAAGGTATTTGGGGTCATCCACAGGAACCATTACTTCATCTACGGAACACAAGTTGACTTCACTTTCACTTCATTATAAAATGAGTGGTAGCACTTAATTTCTAACGTAAACACGTCGAAAACAGTGATTTGACAAAACTAATAATTCTCTTAACAACCCCGCTATTTTGCTCCACTAACGAACTTTATTAAGTTGTATTCCAAACATAACCCTTGTCAATTTACAAATTATTTAAAAAATTACTGGTTTACATACAATAAAGGAAGATTCATAAACTAAAAAAAATAATAATAATAATAATAAGTTAAAGAAATACAGTGCAGGTTGAATTGCGAACCAATAATAAACATGATCTTTGAAAGATTTTTTGCAATGGGGATGTATGACAAGATGAGTATTCATGGATATACGCCATTGCTTGCTAATGTTGCCAAGTCGCAGATAAACCTACAAAAACATAAAAATACAAAGAAAATAAAAATGCAACAAAATTACGAAAAAGTTGTGCTGTCTCACTTACAATCTTTTCTGTCGCTGTGTTCATTTGTGTTGTCCTCGTCGTTTTTTTTGTCCATCATCGTTGTCCTGTTCATATACTTTGTTCGGTCTGTTTTTGTTTGTCTCTATTATCATATACTGACTATATTTCTACTCTAGAATTATTTATGTGTGAGTTGACAACGACCATATCTGGTCTTAAGTAACTTTTTCGTAATTTTGTTGCATTTTTATTTTCTTTGTATTTTTATGGTTTTGTGGGTTTATCTGCAACTTGGCAACATTCACAAGCAATGGCGTATATCCATGAATACTGATCTTGTCAATTATAAACATGCTGTAAAATGCAGGACCAATCACAGCCTATCACTGCGATACCAAACAGCAAATTAGTATAGAGAGTAAAAAAGAGATTTTAAAAATATGACACTTATTATTTAAAGATAAGTAGCCTATAAGGACTGTAGTGGTAACTTGAAACAAGTGCTGGTAACATAATGAATGAAACTTCGCCAGGCTGTGCGTCACGGACTGTTGCAGAGCATGCTGACTCTTGCACACTACTGTACTGTCAACACTCGACACACTCAGCAGGGACCAATTACTTACTGTCGAGTTAATGTATTGTGACACTCCAGAGCATAGCATTTACACACGTGCTGTGACGTCACATATACAAATTGTTTTATCAAAAGTTCAGTGACCTTCAAGCTAGGCGCCTAGGCCCTATGACTTCTCTCGACTTATTTATTGCTACTTTTTCATTGGACGTTTCAATGTCTTACATGCATACTTAGTATATTATGGGACGTTTTTAAATCTCGGTTTTAATGGCCATATTGGCTTATTTTATTTTTCGCTTTTATGGAATTCGGAGAAGAAAAATATTGAATTTGTTACTATACAGCAAATTGTATTTACCTTGCGCCAAAGTACTAGCATGGCAGTTGAAATTTTACATTGATTTAGACCATAATAAGTCCAGCTGTTTTTTAAACTATTCTTAATTTGTCTAATTGCAGCCTACATATACGTTAAAGGTTCAACTGTCGTACCTTCATACGGTAGAGCAAGGTAAATAGAATGTGCTATATAAACGCAAATTCAACACTTTTCTTCTCAGAATGTCATAAAAGCGAAAAATAAAGTAATCCAATATGGCGGCTAAGCCCGAGCCTCAAATCCCATAGACTTAAGATGGGTTCACAATTTATAGCATAGCAGTAAGCATTGAACATATGTTGTTCGCACAAGAACTAACCTCTATGTATTCTTACCTACAGGTTCACGACACCAGAAAAATCGAGAAAAATGGTCGTGTGCATAGAGAAGCTGACATAGGAAATTATCATATTTCATTTCTTGTGCGTACCCATAGGACACGACCGTAGAAGAGCAGGTGTGGACACTCGCCTGGAAACTTGACCCCCTTGTTGTTTGGCTACAGTTCACCAAGTTACCGAGGATATTGTGCTTTATTGGCGCTGATGTTACGGCGGTGGGACTCAAACTCCGCCCATTTACATTAAATTTATCAAAACGTATTTTTTATCAATTTACGAAATACTTCCTTCGTTCACAAATTTTAGAAAAGGCTCCAGCAATCTTTATTTACTTTATAAATTTAACAATGGAAAAAAGTGGGCAGAGTTTGTGGGGTCCGACCGCCCTAACTGAAGCGCCAATAAAACACAACATTCTCGGTAACTTGACGAGCTGCAGCCAAACAACAAGGGGGTCAAGCAAAATACATTGTTAGATAGGCGAGTGTCAAGACCCGTACTTCTACGACCATGCCATAGGACAGCAACCAATCACAGCAAAGGAGCAAGGAGTTTGTGAATGTCCGCCATGTTGGTTTAATTTCCAAAAATACACGCGAACAAACCGTTTCTGTATTGTAATAATGCTGTACACTGTACAGTTTATATGAACTTTGTGTCTATATTTCATTTTATATCCAAATACGATTACATTCGAAATATGTTTCAATGGCTTCGGTTGTTCTTTATACAGCAAGGAATATTTCAAATTTATCGACAAAATGCCATTCGCTAAAAATAACAGTAAGAATGCAATTGTGAACTAATTTTGCACAATGCGTCTGGTTTATGCACAGTTCCTACTATTAGACTATGTTATATGTTCTGTGCTTATGTTTTTTAATTGTGAACCAATGTTTAGGGTTCTACACGCTCATAAACTTCTGGTGTCGTAGTAGCCTTGTTACGATTGGTACAGTCAAATAAGTGACACCTCTATACAAAGACACTCTGCCAATGGACGACCTGAAAAGAGACGGAGCTTCAGTCAGGTGTGGGATACAATTCCTATCTCCATGGATACCGCAGCCGAACATAACCTTCATTTAGCTGTTTGGTTTCACATGATGAGATGTACGTCAAGAAAATTGATTATTTGTTTGGAATTTGCCGTTTTTTTTTTTTTTTGGTAAACATTAATCTTATATATTTGCGTATCTTAACCATGAAGTATAAACTACTATTTTTTACCCTTGCGTGCAAATCTATGAATGCGCAACATTTTTGCTTTCTGCAATTACCAACTAACAAATCAGCATGTTTCTAAACAAGCTTTGTTTCCCACAGTATTTCCCCTGCGGTGAGACGTCAGGGGACGTGTACTTCTAGTCGTCCATAACCTTGAAGGAAAGCTGCAGATCTGCACATGAGTTACTGAAACAAAGTTTTACAAAAACCTTCTCGTGAAAATACGGGATTCTTACCCATGAGTGGCTAGTTTAGCCCAGTCATTGTAGCATGTTTTTTTCTCTCTCTCCTTCAAATGCTCTCGTTGGTTAAGAGTTTTCTCGGGCGTGACTTAATTACAGTAATGTGAGGCAGCCGTAAAACGTAAAGGAATTTTACGCAAGAGTTAATTCTAGATTGACCTAAGCTTAATTCACGAAATTTTCTAGTCTTTGGCTCTGAAGCAGCTACGTACAGTGAGGAACAAATACCATTACGCTCTGCACTATACGTCTGAATACGTCAACAGTAAACGTATCAAAGTCAGTAAGTGTTTTTTTTTTCTGTTGTGTTCTCATTAACGCTTAATCAATCGCAAAAAAGCTCTATATTACTTACAGAAATTTATGTAAAATAGAACGTTTTAAAGGAAGACTTCTATAAAAAAATTTGCCCAAATCTGACGTTCCTTGAGATTTATATTATAGTTAAAGGTAATAGTATATCACGAAAAATTTTTGTGACATGCACTCTAAACCTTAATTAGTGAATATTCACTGATTGACGCCGATGGATAGAGCATTTGTCAATATATTGCATCAGTGAGAAACCACTGTGATATCGGTGACTATCCACTGATTCCGATAAATACTACCAACATTCCAGAAGTTAATTAGTGAATGTCCACATATTGTCCGGTATTTTTTACTGATTCAATAAGTGAAAACTGTCCTTTGAAAACAAATGGGAAAAACTGTGAATATTCGCTGATTCACTTGTGAGATGTTGGCACTCTTAAAGGGAATCAGAGAATTTTAACTGATTAAACAGAGACTATTTTCACTGATTAAAATTGTTGAAACTGCTCAATTTAACGGCGTGAATCAGTAAATATTCACTAATTCAGATTTACAGTATGATACCCTTCAAAACACTGTAGTTTGTAGCAGCATTAGATTGGATGATACGCGTTTAACACTTCATAAACGCCTGCAGATCAGTAACAAGCATTAAATATTACCATTAGTGGGGATCTTATTGGCTGAGTCAAATAGGGTAACAGCTTCACGTACAAGGAAAAGCCTGCGAGCTTTGATTAGCTGAACGTACGTTGAAACCCAGCAGACAGTGAAGTTTTCCCGCGATAAACCATCATCTATAGAGGTATGTCAATTTCGCGGATTCATCTGGCAGCGGCCTAGACTTGTCAGTCCTATACACCCACTGGCCACAATCGATTATATATTGGCTTATAACCGTACAAGCAGTTAGCAAGTGATAGCCCTTCGCATTATTTCCTTATTTACTACTGGCTTGCAGTAGTCAAACGCGTTTCATAACAGCCGCCAGCAAGTCACAGACATGACAATGAAGTATATATAATTGGCGTTCAACCTGACCTGGAATGTATCTGCGAAATTTACGTATCTCTAATAATTAGAGACTGGAAAATTTCGCGGATTCAATGACATACATGATAGAATCAATTGTTCTGTGCATATTCAAGCCTCGTCTATTCGTTCATTGTCTGCTGCTCAACTGAGAAGCAGCTGGTGGACAAATGGTCAGGGTTTGAGTATGCGTAGCATAGTTGATTATAACTTGCGGGTCATTGAATCAGCGAAATGTTCCTGTCCATACTAACCATCTCTAATTATAGTACAGAATCCATTTCAACTAAAAGACGCATTAAGGGCATGGGCCCGAGTTTCTCCGCATTTAACAACAGTTATTTTTTTAATCATAAATGGGAGCCGATATCGTAAAATTGTTTCGTAACTTTGTTATGACTGATTTAAACTGCATACACTAATTTTGTCGAGTCAGAACTGTGCCAAATAGCTAATTATTTAATTAACAAAATTTCCTTTTAATTGATAAATTAGCTATACTCATCATACAGTTTGTCTCGAAAAATTACATTACATAGTAAAACCAATTTGTAAAAAAAATTACGAAGCAATTTTACGATATTGGCTCTCACATGGATTTTAAAAAATAATTCTCTCGTAAGCCGAAAAACTCGGGCCCAAGCCCTTAATCGGTCGACGATTGTGATGAATACATACTCTCTAGCTTGTCTTGTTGTCAATATCTTTGTGATGTTAACAGAAACATGTTTCCGTTATATGACATATTGTCACCGAGGTGACAGTGTTGGTTCGTGATGAAAGTTAGGAAAAATGTTCAAACTGGAACTTCACAAGAGATCGCTAGAGATAGGCCAGACAAATGAAGGTTGTAAGTCACGGCGCAGGTTTAATTAAACAGTTAAATGCCACATCTACAATGTTTCGCTGGCACAGAGATGATACATTTGTGTATCTGCCGCAAGGCTGGGCTTTATTTTTGTATCTGCATGCAGACTTTCAATGTCACTCTCTCCCCAGCCAAGTGTTTGTTTTACTAAAGCAACTCATTAACTGTGAACGTAAAAATAAGACGTTAACAAATGATTTTTTTTTTAAATTAAGCGTTGATGTGAGTAAATTACGGCTATTTAAACAACAATCATAATAACGCCTCCGTAAATAGCTTGTCAAAACATGGCCGGTAATGTGAAGGAAGAGTAGGGAAGGTAACAGTTTCAGCATGGACGAACTAAATCAGTTAAGTTTCCTGTTTATGAACAGCTGTAGTTCGTACTGGCTCAATGCGATCAAATGGTACATGTAACGGAAACCAACAATTTTCTCCAAATTCCCGCACGTTAAACTAGACTTCAGAAAGGTTGTAACAATACAGTAAAACAAATTTATAATAACTTACTATCTCTTAAAAATAAAAAAGAAAATTACGAAACATATATATTTAAAACCTTAAAAAGTCCCTAAAGTTCATTACTTCTATTTCGTTGAATATTTCATAAACAATTAACTTTTAATTTATATTTTGATATGTGATTCTCATTTTATATGCTTGATGTTTGTAGTTTTTGTAGAAGTAATGTAGATATCACCACAGTCAAATTCACGTTATGTAACATGATGATTTTTGTAGGTTAATTATTCTCTGTAATTTTTATTACAACAATAATTATATTTTGGAATAATGTTTTGTGCTTGACAACTTCTGTATCGCAAAATTGATTTTATCCATTTTCGTTTCAATTGTAGCGTAAAACTTATTTGCGAAATTTCCCATATTTATATAAACCAGGTATCGGACTTCACAATATTTAGTAAGTCTCTGTGTTGGTAAGCTAGTGAACTGTATGTACAGAGTAGTTTAGGTAGTAAGTTACCAATGTATCACAAATAAGGTTATTATTAAAATGTTTGACACATATCTGTGACTTAAGTTCGAAGTAGGGCAGTTTTACTCTATACTCTGTAACCTAGTTGAAGAGGGTAACTCTGAGCGTCAGCAGGAATGGGGCTAAACACGCCCCCCCTCCCTCGTAAGACCTTTTTCCTACAAGGGACCAATCGTGTTCAGCCCCAGTAGAAAGTGATCTGAGACTGACGACTTCACACCCTGTGTTTGGCCACGGTGGACAGTCGCGAAATTCTTTAGAGCCAAGAAAGTCTTCCAAACATTGCAGCGTGTCGCTCCTAAAACGTAGAAACCAGCGAAGATAACGTTATTTTTTTTATAATTTTTTTTTATTTCCATACATCGATTACAGCCCTTTACATAAATACTTTTTATATATTGGAAGACATCATACTCACATAAACAAAGCTTGTGTGTGAGTGCTAATCGACAAATTATTTTCTATAGCTGCGATTAATTATGTAATAAAACTTGTCATTTGGTATAAATTAATTTGAGAAACAAAATTTGATTGCTGCACGAAATACAAAAAAAGTATTTTTTGATGGATACAGATTGTATTTAACAATTTGAAATAAAAAGAATGTAAAAATAATTAACTAAAGTAAAACTACTACTTAAAGAATAAAGACAACTCATCATCAGTTAAGTTATTTAACCATCGATCAATATATATTTTCTTATTTATATTATTATTTTTTATATTTTCAGGAAGAATTGCTACAATTTTTGAAAGCAAGAATGTGGATGATCTTTGAGAAATTGTTTTGTGAACTAGGGGAATTGGTAAATTTTGGTTTAAATTATATCGAGTAGGATATATA
>PNEQ01013668.1:0-41708 GCA_003012365.1 Medauroidea extradentata | reverse complement strand
CATTGAACACTCTCAAATGACTGAAAAGTTCTTTTGATGGATGGTCAAAAGTCTTTCTAAACACAGTTCGTAAAATAACTTTTTGTATTACAATTAGTGGCTTGATTGCCGTTTTGCTCATACATCCCCATGCTATTATACCGTACATTAGAACAGATTGAATAATGGCTACGTAAACAATTCTTATATATGCAATTGATAAAACAGATCTAAGTTCCACAAATTTATATATTGTTGTACGAATTTTTTTAGTTAAGTAAGAAACATGCCTGTCCCATTTAAATTACAATCTAACATAACACCCAAATACTTTGTTTCCTCTACTCGTTCTATGACGTTACATTTACAGTTTGCATTTAATTGACTACAGTTATGTATTTTGAGTTCTTGGTGTTCCTTTGGTTGACCAGATTTGTTTGCAGAAAATGATATGCACTTTGTTTTAGTTATATTAAGAGAGAGCAAATTTTTATCTAATATAGATTTCACTTTAATTAACTCTTCATTAGCTATATTAAAAACTGATGTCCATGAATGAGATGAAAAAAGAATCACAGTATCATCTGCATAAGATATTAGTTGACCATTTATTTCTATGTTGCACAATTCATTTATATAAATCAAAAACAGAATTGGACCAAGAATACTTCCCTGCGGGACTCCTGTATTTATTCTCATTGAATTTCCAAGTTTATTGTTTACTTTGACATATTGTATTCTATTTTCTAAGTAACTTTTAAACCATCTGTTAGCCAATCCCCTTATTCCAATTTTTTCCATTTATTCCAATAATATTGAATGTGATACTGTATCAAATGCTTTAGCAAGAACACATAGACAGGTTTTGTTATTTTCGATTGCATCATGGACAAAGTTTGTTAATTTAGTCAATGCATCATTTGTACTTAAACCTTTTCTGAAACCAAACTGATTTTTAGATATTATTTTGTTTTGCTCTAAGAAAACCATTAAAATTTTTTTGACACATTTTTCTAGAATTTTTGATACATTACTTAAAATTGAAATTGGTCTGTAATTTGTGACAGAAGTCAAATCCCCACCTTTATGCAAAGGCAAAACGACTGCTTTCTTCAAACGTTGAGGAAATATCCCAAGGCTTAGACTTAAGTTTACAATATGTGCAATAGACTTGCACAATTTATATTTATTATCTTTTAATAATATTGTACTTATCTTGTCAGGACCTACAGTATTTGAGTTTCTCATTTCCTGACTTAACACTAGACTGCAAATTACTGTTCACTCCCGCGACGTCTTGCAGTCATTGGCTGCTCATCGACGCAGTGATACATTACATTACATTATGGTTGTTGCTTATTTATAACCAATCAGCGCCCTGCATGACGTGTCAAATAAGGCAAGAGCCAATTGTATAAGTGACACGAATTTATAGTTCATCATATCTCATGTGAATGACAGATAAAACAATTTTAGGTCTCTATTCATTAGCATGAAATTTCGTGACTTTTTACCGGGAGACGTTTTAACCAACAATTAAAATGTTCACGGTAAGTGACGAACTTAATGTAGAGCAGTAAAATGACGTCACATAAGGACAGAAGGCCAATGACATATATTATGTTCAATGCTGTACAGACCAACGAAATCTAGTCTGTTTTCAAATAATACCGCAAATTTTGCACGGCTTTACTTATACGTTTGGACGACAATTATTTGGCAAAGTTCAAATGTTCGCAGGCGACTAGCAGGCGTTCACTACCTGCGTGCCGAATACGTATTGAACCAGGTGAATTGGGAGCAAACAACCATAAAAACATATATATTTAAACCAAGCAAACATTCAACTTCACCCAAAATAACTCTTTATCTAATCTGTCTATGTAAGAGTCACCCACCAACGTATGGGCACTGGAAAATTTCGCAACTTCGTTTTAGGGAAGATTTATTTAAAGGATTCACATTTTCGCTACGATTGCGACTTGGCATAGCCGTCTTTAGTAGAAGGCAGCGGCCTTACATCTGGCAACACTGCACTCAAGGGTTATTTTAACACTTCTTTTAGCTCTACAAAGGCAATGGTTGTACCTGATTCGTTACTCTGCCCTGCATACCGGCGAATCAGGGGAAGCCACTGCTGTTGGCGAGACAAAAGAAGTATTAAAATGACCCTCCCTGGCAGTGTTGCCAGATCCAAGACCAGGACCTCCTACTAAAGACGGCTATGGACTTGGTCACGATACAACCGACAGACCCTGGAAGGCTTTGAAAAAATGAGAAATATTCAAATAAACAAGAACTGAATACCTTCATACCAATTCAGGGCCGAAACTGCCACCAATTGCGACGACTGCTAATGAAGAGCCACCTAATACTTGACGTATACATAAGGCAGTGTATTATAGCCTGCAAGTCAATGGACCTGCAAAAATTTTAATGTTCTTTTTACCAAGAAGTGGAAACATTAGTTCACTCTACTTCCTCGTTATTTCAGACGATTTTTCGTGTACTACAACTGGCCCAATAAGACTGACATAGCCATATTATATTCACAAAGACTTTCGACACCTGCTGCTATGAACAGAGACCGGAATAATTTGTGTTTCACTGACCTCTAGGCTAGTCACCAAGAATATATATGTACTCCAGTAGACAGCAGATGCTCATTGGCTGCCTGATAGCATATTGATGCCATATGATTGGGCTTGCATTTAGTTGCTTCTTTATTATTGACTGAGTGCACTCCAGTCTGGTAAGTCACAAGGACATCGTAAACAACACATTGACATAAGATTTTTATTTGTTATTTTATCTTGTGCCCAAAAGAAATCGCCAATTCATAAGTATCTGCCTGAACTGAGTGACGAAGCTGACCGTGTTTAAAGAAAATCACATTTTTAGTATGATTAAAATACGGAGATTTATAAAATGCATTTTAATACATTACTGACTTACATACAATATTTTATATAACATTTTTATCGTCATCTGTAGGGGCAGTGATGTTTCACGAAAAGTCCTCGGTTAGGATATATTTAAAACAATCTCTACGACCGTGTAGCTTTTATAATTGGCTAATATTATGTATCATCAAGTTCCACCTTTCTACACGCAAAGCCAACCACGGTAACATTTTCTCCTGTAACCAGCAGCCAATAGCAAAATTAACACTTTTGTGTGTTCACGTGGTATTGATACCATATGTTGTGCTAGGAATGATTCACCAAACATCACTGGCTCTAATTATCTTTGAAAGTTTTCGCAAAGAAATATTGAAGTGTATTTGCTACCAGCTGTTATAATAAGCGTTGCAATGCCAATTCATTTTAGTAACCCTTTCTGCCCCTTTATATAGTTTTCAAAACTCTACTGCAATACTATACTAGTTATCATATGGTTATCGATTCAAAAGTGAAAATTTACATTATTTAAAAGTTATGAAGTAAAATTATGAAGAAGTTTTAATAGTATATCGTTATTGTTTGGCAGAAACCTTACCGGATGCCAGTGGCGGCTCGTGTAATGTTGGCAGGCAGGGCGCAAGTTGCAGAGAACTGTATATAGTTGTGCCCTAGTTGACTACAGCCTCTGACATGCTGGTATGTAGGTGCCGCTTATTACTGACTGGTCATAACACATCAAGCAGTCAGTAGATATTTCAAGGTCATTGGTACACGGCAGCGCGTTCACACGAGTGTACAGTTCTCGGCAACTTGTGCCCTCCCTGTCAACAACACACGAGTCGCCACTGCCGGGTGCAAGCAAAACAACACACCAAAGTTTTATGTCATCGGACGGGTAGTACAGTAACACGTAAGGGACAAACACACACACACATAAATTATTTTTATATGCATAGCGTAGGAAACGTTTAAATACAATTTTAAAAATCCTCCTTGATGTGAACGTTCAATGTCGCATGTATCCTGTCCTGTCACCTTTAAAATCATCAAGTGCCGAGGTCGGAAGCTGAAAGCAAGCAGCGTGGAGATACTGGATGTTAGCACTTTGCATGATAAACTACCGCACACAGTGCCAGAGCTCTCTCGTAGCTAGGCGAATGTTTAAACATGTTACGCCTCGTTAAGCGCGATGGATATCTTCCTATTAATACACCCTGGATTAAAATAGTAACATCGAGTAACCGGTGAATATAATGGTGTTTAAATCTGTGTTTGACTTGTAAAGTAAGTATAGCTGACTAGTTAATAGGCCTATGTTTGAAAATACACGTTCTAACTCGAAGTCCGATGATTCATGAGTAGAGCCAAGGTTTTATGGGGGAAAGTTTTTGTATCAATTGGCTTCAATGTGTAATGCGTACATCTGCAGCTGTGCTTCGTGGTCAGTGATTGTCAGTTGTAACTTCACAGACATCGAGGCTATACTGGCCAATCACAGATGTATAGTGCCACAATTATCTTACTCTGATTGGTGCAGTCAAATGAGAGAAGTGTCTGAACTAAGACACGCTGCCAATTACCGTGAAGCACAGCTGCAGATGTGCACCTTAAGATGGGAGTTCACGTAAAATTTGTATAATTTTAATAATTTTTGTGTTTGTACGAGATAGTGTTTGTTTTGTAGACATATATTGTAACTATCTTTCACAGAAATGACAATTTTCTAGCGTTCGTAGTTTTTGTATAATGGCAAGTAAAAGCCAAAATTTGCATAAGACTGTTTTACACAAGAAACGAAAACCAATTGACTTATAAAAACGAAATAATTTATATTGAAGTACAGTGTCACGGACATCTACAAAACCATTGTATTGAATTTTTTATATTTGGAAAAATACACAAAGTTGAACACTTTTAAGTTTCAAATACAATATTTTTTTTTTAATACAACAAACAGTCAATCCAGTTATTTATTTATATCCATACGTAACCCGGGACACTGTTCTTCAGTGGGAATTTTTTCATTTCTTTATGCTAGTTGGCTTTCGTTTCTTGATAAAAACAGTTTCATGCAAATTTTGGCTTTGACATGTCATTGTACAAAAAATAATTCCTATTGAAGAACAGTGTCGCGTGTAACAACTGGACATCTATAAAAATATTGTTTTGCATTTTTTTATATTTGGAAAAATACACAAAGTTGACCATTTTTTAAATTTCCAATTCAATATTTTTTTAATACAAAAAATAGTCAATCCAGTTATTTATTTATGTCTATACGTAAACCCGGGACACTGTTCTTCAGTGGGAATTTTTTCATTTCTTTATGCTAGTTGGCTTTCGTTTCTTGGATAAAAACCGTTTCATGCAAATTTTGGCTTTTACTTGCCATTATACAAAAACCATGACAGTTAGAAGGTTTTCATTTCTGAAAAAAAATAGTCACAGTGTATGCCAGTAAAACAAAGTCTCGTACAAATATAAAAAATACCAAAACAATAAAAATTTTGCAGGGAACCACTTTCCCCGTAAGAGTGCGTGGTAGATAAATAAACGCTGAAATCAATTGATTTCTACGCTTTTTTCGAAGCCAATATGAATAAAATACTCGATGACAATCCTAGATAATGGTATTTGTCAACTTTGTGAGTAAATATTTATCCAGAATAACTAATTTGTTACGCGTGATCTCTTGCGCCGCAGTTAAATGCACGAGGTTTCGGCGTCAGAGATTGTGCCTCAGAAGTTCGTAACACTGGAAACAATTTTGTTTAAAACGTTGGCTAAAACTATTGTCTAGGATTGCTATTGTTTAACTTTCGCAAATTGGCTACAAGAAGCCTACAGTTATAGATAAATGCTTTTAGCGTTGAATTATGTACCACGCCCTCTTTAAGACATTACAACAAAGTAGCGCAAAAATATTTTCGCGACAAAATCGTGGTGGCTCTATTCAATAATAGAGGCATGTCAGTTATGTGTTATGTGTTGGCGAGAGACAGGCTAGAATTCACTGGCCTATGTTCACATGAGTACAATCAGTGATGTTATTGTCTCCGGATGTTTGTATGTTTGTATGCGTGCAATACAAGGCAGCGGGTATTCTGCGGTTGTACTTATATCATTGGTTGACAAACCTACAGGCGTGCCACACAGACTACTGACCAATAGCAGACGTCATAAGAGCATACAGTAACTTGCAGTCTAGCTCGCAACCAGATAATAACACGAAATCTGCATGTCGCTATTCGTTAGAACGTTGTTTTTACTGACGTTTATACGGTACAGTTATGCCTGAATATAGAGCTATGAAAATCTTTGGGGACAAAATAAGTTTCCAAAACACTGTAGTAGCACAGTTCAGAATGTTCTAAGACGAATAGCAAATGTCCAGTATCACAACATTGGCGTTCTAATTGGCTCAGTCAAACAGAAATTCACAAATAATAATAATAATAATAATAATAATAATAATAATAATAATAATAAAAGTCTGTCATGGACAGAGCAAGTGATTTTTGGTGAAAAGAATTTTGCAACAATTTGTTTAAATGCTTTACGCGCACATCTGCAGCTCTGCTTTATATTTATTGGCTGTGTGTATTTACACAGAGACGTCACTCATTTGAGTGAGCCAATTAGAATGTGGTCACTGAGACATCACAGATAGAACCCTCGAGACGTTGAGAGTTAAGAACAACCAATCACTTACCATGAAGCTGGGCTTCATACGTGCACATAAGGGATTGAAACAAACAGTTGCAAATTTTTTTTTTCCACCGAAAAACGCTGGCTGTGGTTATGGAATCTGGCAAACTCACACGCCTTTTCCTACAATAAATTTTTATCTCCATGTATACCATTTCCTGCAAAAACTACAGCGTATATATATATATATATATATATATATATATATATATATATATATAAATGTTTGTTAGTTCCTTCGTCTCCTATGCGTTTGTATTCTCTATACCATTCAGCCAATAGCGATGCAAGTTTCCTGAGTTGTAGTGTGTGCACCCGCGAAGCTTTTTGCGAAAAATAAATAAACTTAACAAGGGGGTGTGGTAAAACGGGGTTTGGGGGCAGAAAAGGGTACCCAAACTATTTAGTAACCGTGGAGTCTATCCGGCTGGTCGTTCAACTCACGATATTTCTGGGTCTCTAACTGTAGTTTATTTGAAGTACTGTTTATCTCTCTCAACAGGCCCAATTAAACTGCACAGCTTGATACAGACCATGTGTAATTCGTCCCTAACTGGTCACATGTGTCACGACTAAGATACTATCTCTCTCTCTCTACCAAGCATGAGTTATCACTAAGTCCTGAAAAATTTGCGTTATCTTTTAGGCGCAAGCTAGAATTCCAGCAGCTATAGGTCTGTATTATGTTCACAATTGATCGTTGATTTACTCGACACTTCCTGTAAGTAGATGAGCAAATAATAAAACTATAACTGAAGACAGGCCCATTTGACTGTCAGCGAGCAGCTAATAAACAGCTGCTGTCTGCACACTGAAAAAAGAGTATAGTTGCAGGTCAGGCACCATACTTGTGTTAAAATAGGGACAACAAAACAGTTTGGTTGTTGGTACTACTCTGGACAGTTCCTTCAACAATCTGTTCTGTAGAAGTTAGCATCTGGTGTGTAAAGGCAACAAGGATCTTTGTTTCTTCTACATAACATATTGTTGAAGGAACTGTCCAGAGTAGAACCGACAACCAAACTGTTTTGTGGTCCCTATTTTAACACAAGTATGGTGCCTGCAACTATGCTCTTTTTTCAGTGCACGATTTCACAAATCTTCTTGGAGGCTAACCTACAGGTCAATGAACCCGCGCATCTTTCCTGCCTCTAGTTATGACTGTTTCATGAGCAGCCAACGAGCAATTGTTGTCTGTTTGAGTACACGATTGTTCTTACAGACTGAGGGCCGAAACTATAGACCTCTTTCGAATGACAACCAACTGCTCACCAATGCTTTCTCTATGGGGATAGCAGTTGGTTGTCATTCGAAAGGCGTTTATAGATACGGCCCTGAGTCAACAGACCGGTATTCTAAACCTACGAATATGTCTGGTCTGTAACTAGTCTATAATTAGAAATGATGGTATACCGCGAAAATGTTATGTAACAACATAACCTTGAAAACACTGTAGTTTCTTGCAACACATATGATTGGGTGACACACGTTTGGCACAACATAGCTGTCTGCACACAAATAAATGACATCACATGTTACAATATAGCGGGATTCTTACTAGCTCAGTCAAATAGGGTAACAGGCAGCTCCACTTACAAGTGAAAGCTAGTAATCTTCTGGTAAGCTGAACGTGCGTTGAGACCCAGCAAACAGACGACTTTTCTCGCCGATAAACAATCAACATTACCTATAATGCATGGATGTCCGCTGGAAACAATAGGTAAATATCAATAAGCAAAAGTCAGTATGTATTGCATAATTATTTTCAATTAATCGTTTTTTAGTTCAGAGTTTTAGTGGACCAATCAGTCGCCTCCTGTCCCCACTAAGCCTCTACTATCTACCCCTGCTGTTAACTATGAAGCGATGGTTCTGTCAGCGTGTTGGAAGCTAGGGGATACAGCGAAGCAATACTAGCACTGTAATTTTCCGGCTCTCAGGGCCGAGATATGCCTCACGTAGATGGAACTCTAGATTGGCCGGCCAGACGACCAGACGCCCGGACCAATCGGCTGGCTAGTATGGATGCTGGGGACGTAGGGAGGGGTCGTCGGGAATTTCAAGGGCGTCGTGAATGGAAACATCCGAAATCAATACGGACACCGACGCACGGCGCGACCACACGAACCTTCCCCTCCCTATCTCCCCTTACCAACCCCTTCGTCCCGTTTCCCATTAACCAACTGCAGCGTTCCTGCTATGTCTGAAGTCTCACTCCGCAGTGCAGTTTGTTGCGCCACTACGCCTTGGCAACACACGCTGTTAAGGGCGTCAAATGCCGCATTTCCACAGTGAGCCAAACTCGGGATTATCGTCCAAAATCCCCGCCAATTCATTTTAAGTACGGAGCACGGCCACCTTATTTACGCTTCAAATGTGTTGCAGTATATGTATTAACATATTTTTTCTACGAAACTATTCCACGTGTGCCCATTGTGCCAACGTACGAAAAGAAAACAAACTTCAGACAAGGTCGGAACCTCATTGTTAAGACGCCACGCTAATTAAAAATACTGTTCCTAAGCCCTCCAACATGGCTAAAAACGGCCTTATCAGACTGCCGTACTTGGAAATGTACTAACCGGTTGTATGTGAAACTCATGTTGTGACCTGCACTGGACTTAGTTGCAGACTTTCCACCAATACAATTATATGGTCACCGCTTAATGTCCCATAGTAAAAACTGTTCGGCGGGAAGCTTGCACGCTAGTTCAGCGCTTGGCTCGTTGAGGCGACGCGGCATTTGATGCGCGCTTCAAGGTCGACCTTACTGCTCCGTCGCTTTTGACCTCTCACGCGGAGGTAGGCGGCACCCTTAAGGCGGTGGTCATGATTTTATTAGTGGAAAGTCTGTTCCACACGAAAAAAAAAAAATATTTTATAGCAGCTACATAATATTTTGTTGGTATTCACCCTGCAAAATTTATTTTGTGATCACTACAATAACATTTTGCTGTCGACACTAAAATAATGTTACCACACACAATTATTTTGTGGTTGCTGCAAAATAATGTTGCAGGGAGGACTTCCTACAAAATTTTCTTTTAGTGCAAAGTTTAAAGCCCGGTTACTATATTTTGGAAGTCCAACAGTCTGAAAAGTAGGTTGTTAGCTATGTTCGGAGGTTTATAAACAGTGTTTTAATGACAACAGTATCTTAAGAGTTACTGGACTGTAGCTTTTTTTTACGTTTGAGGCACGGAAACGGTGAAGGCGATAAGTCGAGTATAACCCGTGCGTCAAACACCTCATCGCCTCTAGACGCAGAGAACTAAACTAGCGTGCAGTGTTTACGTAGTAACTGTTTTACAACGTGACTTCAAGCGATGACCCTGTAATGTTATATGTGGAAAGTATGAGGTAAAGTCCAATACAGGTTCCTATGATTTAGTTTCCCGATTACGATTGATATTTTCTCGGCTACATCAGCGTGAAAAAGTCATTTTTAGCACTTTTGAGGAGCTTGTTAATCATGTTTTTTAATTTTCGGACTGCATTTTTAAAATCATAGGGACTTAATTTGAAGTGTGTTTTATTTTCGTAGATAAACGCATTAGAAACATTGTTAGTAACTATACATGAAAAACGACTATACGTAGCACGTTACAGCACGTCTCACGCGCCAGGGTCACCAACTGTTAATAACACCCGTCCTTTGTCTGAAATTCGTCTTACTTTTGCACATCGGCACAATAGGCGCAAGGGGAGTTGTTTTGTAAAAAAAATTTTTGAAGCGCTAGGTTGGGCGCGTTTTACGTTGACCAGCTTTTCTCCTCAACCTTCTTTCAGAAGGCTATCGAAGTTCTCAGCCCTATAATAACATACCAATCAAGGTGAAGCAGTGGTAAAACACTCGCTTCTCATTCGAGAGATTATGTGTACGATCCCCGGCTCTGGCCATCCTAATTCCTGTTTTCCAGGGTTTTCCTAAATCACTCCAGGCAAATACTAGGATGGTTCCTAAAACAGGCCATGGCCGACTCCTGTTCCCTTCCCCTCGTTTATCTCTATTAAGGCCTTGTGCTGTTCCAGGGGTACGTAAAACCAAAACCAAAATAAAAATATTCTCTCATATTAGTTATTATACAAGGGAAATACCTTATTTATCATCTTCCGCTCAAACGTAAGCGAATTAAAAAAAAGTCAGATACTATCTAACAGTTTTAAAAAGTCAGATACTATCCTAACAGCGTTAAAAATTAGTTCTGGACTATTATTAGAGCATCTGATATTGACAAAATAATTGAGCTCCAAGTTGTTTCAGTGCTTTATGGGCATATCTGCAGTTCCGTATCGTGGTCAGTGATTGGATGTTGTCATCGTCACAGACGTGTGGTGTAGCAGTAAACTTATTCTGATTGGCTCGGTCAAGTAACACAAGTACACTGCCAATAACAATGAAGCACAGCTGCAGGTATACACATACGGCAATGCAACAAGAGGACGCGCACGTGCCGTTGAACAGAGCCTCCCATCGTGTGTGATATATTCGTAGTGTTGTCTTGTCTACAGCCAGTTATGTCGCCGAGTTCATTTGTATTGTCCTTGTTGTTGTAGCCGTTTTCATGCTCCTTGTTCCATTCTTATCTGTTTCGACTTTTTCTGGTAACTTTGTTAATTTTATATTCCGACCATATTATTATTTCTATGTTTGTTTTATACAGCTATTTCTGGTTCCTTGGTTTATTTATATGTTTTACCCTTATTTTCTCATGCTTAGTTCTTTTACGTAGCTACGAGTTCTCTGCTACTCAGCAACAATTGCTAGCAACGACGTGACGTGTATTTAGCAAACCATTTCAGTTTGTCTTCCTCCTTAGGCTATGTCACCTGTTTTGTTGAAGTTATTGATTTTTTAAAAAAATTAATTAATTGTAAAATGAATTATCGGCAATGTACCTTATTGACATACTTTACGATTAGGTGCGTATTAGTGGATTAAATTGGTACCAGGAGTGCACGTCATGATGCAGTCTAAATTACAGTACGAGACACAATTAAGTTTTGAATTAGCTTAATTATTTCAAAATCACGCTTTAATACTTCAAATACGATGTGCGTAATGAAAGGTAATGTAACTTGCTAAGTCTGAATTATAACATTTTCAAATATATCTTGCCAAACTAGGAGTTGGGAAGAAATTAAGAAAAATGCCGCTTCATTAGTGACACGGGATCTTAACTGGACCAATCATAACTACGCTACACTTTAAATTAACGGTTGTGATGCGAGTCATTATTCACAGACGAAAACCTAGCTGGAGTGTCTACACTGTAAAAATAGTTTGTAAATTTGCCACACGTGCGTATAGGAGCGCTAAGAGTGTAGGACATCCGTGGTAGAACTAATAGAGATAATGGTTTATGGCGGGAAAGCTTGACTGTTTGCTGGGTTTCAACACACGTTCAGCTTACCAGAAGATAACTGGCTTTAACTGGTCCTTGGAGCTGTTACCTTATATGACTGAGCCAATAAGAATCCCGCTACTGTAATATTTGCTGTCTGCTATTGATCTAGACAGCTCCGTTGTGTCAGACGTGTAACAGCTATGCATACATGTTGCAATTAACCACAGTGTTTTCAAGGGCATGTTGGCACAAAACATTATATCATCATCTCTACAAATAAACTTTTTATAAAACAGTCAAATGCATACTAAAGTTACCAGACTTGTATTTTAACAAGTATACAAGTTTGCATATTTACAAGGCGGAAGTATGGTAACTGTCCCATACTGTGTTTACGTTCGTTACTTCCTAAACATTTTAGGAAGATTATTTACAGTATACATTCTCCAGTAAAGTAACAACTGGTTTGCAGTTCTTCCCTCATAACTTACAGAGACTATGAATGAAAGTTTGCTTTTGTTTGATATACTGTGAAAACAAAAACACACAAATTGTGGGTTCTTCTGCCGTAAAAGAATCTGCTTACGGATATCACAACTACGGCAATCAAAAACTGGGAGCAAAACTCCTGCTTCGCTTATCATTTTGCCGATGAAATCATAATATCGCGTTGCATCAACAAAGCTAGAATGTTATATCGCTTGTATTACCCTCCACTCTATTTCACCGATTCAATCGCACGCTCACATAATTTGCATGGATTCGGTTAAATCCATTTCGAACCGTAGTTCGTACACGGCGTGACGGACGCGAGTATCGGATGTTTCGACGTTTATTTTCCGTCGATGGGTCGCAGTTTATGCACGAGCGCAGGCCGAACATTTAGCGGCGCAGAGAAGAGTTTTTGTTACGCGAACGTCAAAACCACTTCCAATAAATTCACCGGCGACTGAACAAATATGCTGCTGGGTAACAGAAAAAAAAAACTTTACTTTGTTTAATACCGGAAGGAGATGTTTCAACAACACAGAATACATACTCTCACCAGAGCAGAGAACAGCTAACGATCCAGAAGAACAACTGCCCACACGAGGTGAATATTACGCAAATAAACCAGCAAAAAAGCTGATTTCACACGACACTAAACATATACTGAACCAGAGCTGAATCCATAAGGGTGGTCATAGGGGTCAAGAACCCCCCCCCCCCCCAAATAAAAAACCCAAATTTCAATTACATGCGAAAGACCAAACAATCTGTAAATTGAATTCAGGTTATTGCAGCAGTGTCTGTGAATTTGATTCTTGCAATGATTTATGAACAATACTTACACGGAACACAATAATACTACAATACTTTCCCCACATTTTCAACATGAGCATGCCAGTACAATCAGATGGTGACACCCCTATATCTGCGTCTGTGCTAAGCTCGTGTGAGATATCCATCACGCACGAGACACTCTTCACCTAGATGCTACTAAAGGTTTATTTTGTGGGAAATGGAAAGCTACATCGTGTATTACTTTCACGAGCAACTCGCTTCATGGAATTAGAGATGCCATTGGTCGCTGCTCACGTGACCTAACTTGCACAAGTTTACGTAGCACGTGTTGCGTAGCGTGTGGAGAGGACTTCAGGGAAAGTGAACTTTGTAGGTAGGCCTAATTAAACACCCACTTTCTCGTATCCACTATGCACTTTACTGAAACGTTTTAGAATTTGATACAATTACTTTTGTCAGTATCATACTGACTGTTTGGAAAACTACTGTGTTTTATTTCGCTTCATCGTTTGTGTTGTTTGTTGTTTTTTCTGTTTGCGTCCGACGTCTTTGTGTTTTGTTTAGTCTCATCGTTGTGTCGTTTGCTGTAATTCTGTTTGTGTTTTTGTTTCGTCTCATCGTTGTATCGCATGCCACCTTAGGTCTCTTTTTTATATTTTCATTTCTTTTATTTTCTGATTGTTCCTTGTTTTATCTGACTAGATTCCAGTTTTGGAATTTCGTGTTGTGTATGTATCCTGATGACTGAAGCATACTCTGGTTATTTATGTTTCCTTGTCTTATTTTTATTTTTAGCTTCTTTTGACAGTCATTTATTTCGCAATGGAGTATGTCCAAGCAAATAAATCCAATTATATGCAGTAATGGGTGGCTATTTTTTTCAAAGGTTAAGTCTTTAGTGCTCACTTTATCCCGAACGACCTATGATAAAGCCACACTGAAGACTTAGCTTGCAGGTCACTGAACACACGAGATATTCCTGACTCTTGGTATGTTAACAATAGAGCCGTCAACACTCGGTACTGTCTTACGATCACATCTACAGCTATGCTTCGTTGTTATTGACAGGGTATCTTTGTGTAGATGCATCACTTATTTGACTGTGCCAATCACAATGAGTATACTGTGACATCGCTAGAGACACTGGTAAGTCGCGGGAAAAGTTGATTGTTTGCTAGGCTCCAACATGCTATGTGTAACACTTAAGGTTATATTGCCTCTATAGTTTATATGAAGCGCTGTGTCCCTTTTCAACAGACCCAATCATAACTGTACAGATTTAACACAGGACGTGTGTGATTTGCCAGAAACCTATTCATACGTGCCACGAAAGAGATACTACAGTTTATTGGAGACTAAGTTAAATATTTTCGCGATTTTCCAGTGTCTTTAGATATCGCATGTCTGCGACTAGCAGCACCAAAACGCTGAGAGTTAAAAACATTTTAATCACCAAACACTAAGCAGAGTTAAAGATGTACACACTAGACGCAATATTATCTCGCGTATTGATTGTATGTCAGGATGAACGTCAACAACGTATACTTCTCTGTCATCACTGTGATCGGACAACATATGTTTTGATATAGGTCGTTCGGGATGAAGTGAGCACTAAAATTCTAATCTTTGAAAAATATCACTAGCTGTTACCGCATGTAATCCAGCGTTAACTATAGTTGCATTACTGCTTGTACGGTTGGCAGCGAAGTTACGCAATATAGTTCCGCGTATTTTCCTATTTTAATACAACAATATTGAAACAAAGGCAACAAAAATTTACATAACTGAATTTGATATAATTTATAAACTTTTTTTCATCAAAGTATACGGGTACCTACCGTCTGCACATTTTATCTCACAAGCGCAAACATGAAGTGACGTGTCCAGAGAGGTTAGACATTTCCCGTCGTTAGCCGTTGCGTGAGGAAAGATGCGAATTGTCTGAAAATAGAACTTTAGCAGGGCTTTCATGAGTGCTCACTTTATTCCGAACCGCCTATACATATTTGACGACTACAAACCAGTAAGGAATAAGGAAATAACTCGTGGTGAAATCACGTGGTACCAGCATACATGGTTACAAGCCAATGAACAATGGATAGAGCCAGGATTTTATGGTGTAAAGATTTTTGCAACATTTGGTTTCGATGCGTCATGTGCACGTCTACAGGTCTGCTACATCGCCCGTAATTGGATCATTTTACTCTCACTGACCGTGACAAATTATAGACGTACGGAGTCACAATAATCTTATTCTGATTGGTGCAGTCAAATGAGAAACGTGTATGAACAAAGACACGCTGCCAATAACCATGAAGCACAGCTGCCGATGTGCACGTGAGACACTGAAACAAAGTGGGGCAAAAATCTTTTCGCGACAAAATCGTGGTCCTAACAATGGAATATGCCCAGTTCAAGTATAGTACTGAGAAGTCTAGGCTGCTTCTAAATGAATACGCGAAATAATCGTGCCTCTAATGCACACTACTCACTGAAATAGGTTGGTGCAAAAATCTATTGAATAAAATTCTGGGTCCCCAGTTACCAAGTGTCTCTCACACGCCCACCACGTGACTGTACTCAAAAGACAGCTTCTGGTACAGTAGTCACGTCATACCTAGAACATCGTCTATATAAATGAGGAGATAAGGCGCTCGGGGGATGAGAATATTTCACAGGACGAGCAAATGGTAACCTCCGCAGTCTCGCTGAAACTATGACAATTGTCTCCGATGGAGTGGAACTTCTTTTAATTTGCGAAGTAAGAAAGAAGAGGCGGACCGTTACAATAATTGGTCTTCTGCGACTTCAGCAGCCCGTTCAGGCGCGGCAATATTCACTTAGTATGTCGTCTGCAGGTTTCTTATTGGCCCATAGCTATAGTCTCTTCACTTCAAACTGAGCACCTTTCAAAGCGTTTAATATCCAAAAACCTGTATTTTATTTGGGCCAAATATGTTGAAGTTTTGAGATTGGTTTTATTCTAGGGAAGTTTTAAGGGCAAAAATATTAAAGATGACTGTACAATGTTTGAAAAAAAAATTACCAGTACTCAATTTATCGTGAACAGATTATACCATAGTTATCCAGGGCCTGTCTCTTGTATTGCGATCCACTTTCTAGTGCTGCGTGATTTTCGTGGATTATTCCGGTAGCAGTCTAGAATTCTGTCCTACTCACGCACTGGCTACTGTCCATATTATCTATTACTAGGGTCATGAAAATTTCACTGGCCAACATGTTAGACTGCATTGTCCTGTGCATACTCAAGCCCCGGCGATTTGTCTACTAGCTGCTACTCAGTGGAAGAGTGGACAATAAACGAATAGACGGGGCTTGAGTATGCGTAGGACAATGGATTCTAGCATGTCGATAAATGAATTAGCGACATTTTCCTTGCCCTACCTATTAGTCGGGAGTCCTGATTTTCGCGAAAAAAAAATTTTTTTTTGCAAGACTTTGTAACATTGTCTTACGTTCAAACCTGCAGCTCTGCTCGGTGGTCAATGATTGGATGTTTTTATTTTTACCTCTTAACGACTTGAAGTTCTATCTACCCACTAATGACATACTTGTGGTGTCGCAGTAACCTTGTTCCTATTGGTACAGTCTAGTATGTTACACTTCTACACGAAGCTCAGGTGCAGATGTGCACGTAAGGCATTGAAACAAAGTGGTGCAAAAATATTTAATTGGAAATCAAGGGTCGCTATCCATTAGCTTACAACTTGAACAGCTACACCTGAGCAGCAGAGAGAAGTCCTCCGAGGACACGAAGATAAACCAGCAACGAGGAAAGTGTGTTAGCGGCAACTTTCTTCAGGTCCACAACTACAATCACATTTATGCAAATACGAGGTAAACCCTACGTTCTTTTTTCCCCACTTTCACACTCGGACAAAACACGCGCGGACGTCCGCCACAAACACATAACTCAGAATAGCATGTAACTTACTCAACATATTTGCATGTTTACGGCAGTTTCAGTTCAGTTCCAACTTTAAAGTAACGTTATGCATTATATGCAGAAAAAAAAAACCTAGATAATGAGCTCAACTAACATTACCTGTGACATACCGGTAATGTGTATAAAGAATCAAATTATGTAACAATTATATAAAATGTTAAATAGCAGGCATACAAAACTTATATACGAGTTATTCTCCTGTTGATTACTGATTTTCAGTCAACAAAAGATGTCAATACAGTTTATCCAACCGTCACAGAAATGATAAGAAAGTATGTGTTCTAGGCGTTCAACTTACCCTAGAATAAACGAGAGGACGTAACGTATATCCACCCACTGCGAAAGTTTGAATTACAACCTGTCCTAAAAAGAATTCGCGTAATGTTCGAGTATCTATAGGCCAATCACAAAGCAGTCCGCTTCAGGAGTACACTACAGATAGAAATGCGGCCCTTCATAACCGCTGGGTGCAGGGTGTTTTCTTTCTGCTTACCGTGTTCTTGTTGTTTTGATACAATTACCACGTCGTGTCGTTGTTGAACGAATACAAACATTTCGCACGTCGTATAAGATAAACAAAGGCTCTGCGTGGCGCCCGGGGAAGGGAACCAGTTCACCACATAAATTTGTTCGGCGTGGCAAACTAACGCGTGCCATTCCAGTAATCCTACACTGGAAAAAAAGTATTTGTGTGTGTGTGTATATATATGTATATATATATATATATATATATATATATATATATATATATATATATATATATATATATATATAATTCTCGTGTAACAGTGTTTGTTTCCATACTCCTCCGAAATGGCTTAATCGATTTCAATGAAATTTTGTATATACATTCGGTAGGTCTGCGAATAGGTTTTTATCTATTTTTATACTCCTAAGTGCTATTGTTTAGTAAATATTTTTAATTTAATAATTTTAGAACCCGGTCGATAACTGTGTAAGTGATAATTGATCAGTTATCCCCACGAGCTGATACCAGTCTATTCCCACTAGGTGTCGCTGCTCTATTATTATTATTTATTAATTTCTTTATTATTAGGCCTCTTCCACTTATATACCACATCCTTACACGCCTACAATAAGTTATTTATGTGACAAAACAACGTTTGTCAGGACAGCTAGTGTGTGTATGTGTGTGTGTATATATATATATGTATGTATATATATGTGTGTGTGTATGTATATATATATATTTATTTATATTTATTTATTTATATTTATTTATATATATGTGTGTGTGTTAATAATGTACGTAAGGTAAAATGTTTTTCCCGTACATCAATGGTAGTTCTCGTGTGCATATCAGTAAACATTAAATACACACTGCTGTGACCAGACTTGTTTACTAACGATCTAGAGATGATGGTTTATCGCGGGAAAACTTGACTCTTCGCTGGGTTTCTAAGTACGTCCCATTTACCAGAAGATTACTGGCTTGCACTTGTACGTGGGGCTGTTACCCTATTTGACTGAGCAAATAATAATCCCGCTATTGTAATATGTGATGCCTGTTATTGGTCTGCAGACAGCTATGTTGTGTCAGACGTAGGTACAAGCATAATTTATCTTAAAAATATAAAAAATTTTTTAAAGTAGTATATTCAAATTGTAGGCATGAATACTCCTGAAGTGGCACCATTTTGCAACTACAAATCTAAATTTTTTACCCTACATCACCCAATAATATGGGTTGTAAGAAACTACAGTGTTTTCAAGGGCATGTTGGCACAAAATATTTTCGCGATATACCATCATCTGTAACAATGCCTAACCGTTGTTCTGTTATACCTGGCATAATGAGAACAGTCCCATAGTTATTAGACACGTTGGGTTTGGTGAAAATAATTCTGTAGCAACTTGTTTGGTGTGCCTCATGTGCACATCTGCAGCTCAACGTCGTGGTCTGTGATTTAATGTTTATAACTCCCAGCGTCTTGGTGTTCTACCAGCCAATCACAGACGTACGGTGTTGCTATAACCTTGTTCTGATTGGTTCACTCTAATGATGACTGCCAACAACCATGAAGCAAAGCTGCACCTAAGGCACAAGTTGACAAACAATTTTTTTCAACAAAAATCAGTGGCTCTACCCATATTGTGTATTATGGATGAAAACTTCCTATATTGTTTAGGAAATTTTTTACGGTGTGTGTATTATGCAGGGCTGTTCTTTCTAATTCTCAACACGCAATACACACGAACACTATAAAATATTTAACAATTTTTTTACGTAACAAAGAGTTACTGCAGCGTGAATGCAGAAAATCAAGCTTTGTTTACCTCCCTCCCCCTCCCCAACGTTACCGTATATTTACTACATCTGCAGCTGTATTTCTACGCGTTTATATTTCGTACCATTACTGACAGTGTTTAACTAAGCATGGGTAGAAGTCGGGACATTTCACGAGTTTATTTGAGAACAAGTTAAGATTTCGATCAGTTAAGTCACATGCATTGTATAATACAGCACCAACTCGCATCTACACCGACTACGGACGTATATTTTACATTGCTTAAACCTTTAACTCACACATTAATTTGTGATTTAATTGATGCAGTCGACCAGATTTATTGCTTTAACTGTACTTGACAGTTACTTGCTCACTCAGACCATTGAACAAACGAATAATGCGAGACGGGTAGACATTATTGGCTGTGCATGTTAAAAAATAAAAGCAATGTTACAGCAACAAATTAAATCTATGATTTGTGAGAACCGCTTATGATTTGTCACTAGTTTGCTTTGAAGCACATCTCTGGCCATATATTCTCTTCCTGTGTAACTGTTCTCTGTACTGGAGATAGTAGCTATAAGGGTTAAAAAGGTATTCAAATGTTTATTTCACGGCTCTTCTCTCAAACAACTGAAGTAATTTTGTCTTACATGCCTGAAACGTTGGCTCATTTTTTATTACACTTTCTAGAACATTTTCTCTCAAACTATTTTCCTGGTAAAATGTGGAACAATATGGGGCAAGGATGGATGCAAGATCCTGCAGTGTTGAGGAGAATATTTTGACATAGTTGTTTTATTCTCTCGTGATCGGCCGCTGTCTCTTGCGATATGTTTATGGCAGGACATTGTGCACGAAGACGGCTGCTCGGAAGTACTGGAGGAAGAAGATGATAGTTTCTGGAGCTGCAGCATCACAACAATGAAGTCTGACAAGTTCATGACCCTCATATTATCACCCCCCCCCTGCGCAAATAAACCTATCGCCGCCACTGTAACTCTCACCACATCATTCAGACTGGGACTATAGTATATAACCGGTTTACAATAAAGTTGAACCCTTTTGTGGTCCTAATTCCTATTCACCATTAACTCTATTTGTATTTTTCTGTCACTTTCACATTTATCATACCAACTTACTAATAATAATCATCGTGTGTTTAGTCTAGCATACTTAAAAGTTAAAGTTTTACACAATAACAAAGCATATTTATTAATTCGTTTCCTTGTCTCTCTGTTTGTTTGTCTGTTCGGTACAAATATTACTTGCTTAGAGTCGATTGCAAAATTGCATACTCAAACATGCACAAGACTAAAACGCAGAAAATAATTATTTCAATAAAAATTTACTGTCGCGCTTTTAAAATGGACTAAAAATGATATGATACGAAAATATGATACATTAAAATACTTGTAATATTTAAAACGAAATGCGTGAAACACAAACAATAGTTATCTGGCGCATTAATAATTCAGCTAAGTCAGTAACAATTATATTCTACTGCAAATTATATTAACTGTGAGAGTTTTCTCAACTACAACAACCTTACTACTGCATGTGTTCCACGTTCTTCGTTTTAATATTACAGGTGTTCTCCTAAGATAAATTATTTTGCACTTTTTAGTCCGTTTTAAAAACGTGGTGTATTGAACAATAGTTTTTGTTTTAAATATCGATGGCTCAGTTCAAAAGGAAAACAACTAAACATTCCCAGTTTAGTGTAAAATTCATGTAGAAAGATTTATGTTTTGCCAAAAAAACCTGTTAGTTAACGTATTTGGTTGTTGTTTATTTGAAGCAAAATTACAGAATCAACAATTTAAAGTTTTTAAAATGTTTATAGTATGTGTTTGTTGAAATTACCACACTTCAAAATAAAATAAATATAATTTCTAGAACTTTACTGGCAATCGGAATAGTGTCATGTTATAAAAAACAAAGGAATTTATGTGTTGTTTTTATTTTCATCTTAGTAGAGTGCACTTCTGTCTGTGTGTTGGTGAGCCAAACACAAAAATGCCATTTTTTTAAATTGCTTTCCTTTTGAACTAGGTCATCAATATATTTTTAATTATTATTTAAAACAAGACAATCTTAGTGACACTTTGACGCGGAATGGGCTATAGTGTTGTGCGTTACTCGGCTGTGAGACCTCGGCCGTGGGGGAAGGTGGCTTGGTCGGCAGGATGGAGGTTGTCTGCAAGAAATGTCTCCATCTAACACCTCACCCTGACATCTAGGCCTGCTTATAAGCAACACTACGTTCCCAAGCCAGGGTCCCAGAGCTGAGCCCAGCACATGTTACTATCCCCGGGTTATCTACACGGCGAACATAACTCGTACTACAGACAACGCGACAAATAAATTAACTAATTCTGACTGAATACCGTAAACCGGGATTACTTTGACATTGCGGGGTAACTTTGGCCACTCAAAATTTTGGTTTTTATAATTGTTTAGTGACGAAAGTTTCAAACATTAGCTATAATTCTGTGGTGTTCGGGTAAAGTGGTATAACTCGAAAAACTGAGAAAATTATGTTAATTTAGGAGCATATTCTGCAAGTTATGTTCTACGTCTGGGTAAAAGGCTATAACTTTAATGGTTATGAGAAGGTAAGAAATTAAATTTGGAAGTATGTTTGTTCCATTATACACAGTAGAACTTCGAACTTTCTTCTTCGATTTACACAAAACGCCATTTTCTTACTTATACCACTTTACCCAAACACCACAGAATTGAAGACCGAAAAAATTCGCGGGTTCACTGAGCTGTAGACTAGCTTCCAAGAATATATGTGAAATCGTGCAGACAGCGATTGTTTATTAGCTGCTCGCTGACACAGTGAAATTGGCCTGTATTCAGTTACAGTTTTATTATTGGCTCAGATACTTCCCGGAAGTGTCAAGTAAGTCAACTGCCAATTATGAATGTGATGCAGACCTATAGTTTCTGGAATTTTAGCTTGTGCCTAACAGAAAACGAGAATTTTTCAGGTCTCTAGCTATAAGGATTAAAGGAATTACTTGAAATACTCGGCTCAGATTATCTGTTTATTTACCAGATAACAAAAAAACTAATATTTTGAATACTCAAAGTAGCCCCGAAAATTGTCAAAGTAACCCGGTTTACGGTAGTAGTTAAGTGTAGGGTGAGAAGGTCACTGGGAGGCCGTACTAGTCCAATGTTCCCTGAGTACTGACATTAAATGAGGACCAATAATGGAGTGATCATGAAATGCAAGATCGGGAGAAACGGCTGGCCAACGACAACGTCCGCTATGTTCCCCACACGTGCGTAAGTCGCGACCAACAGACCTCGCTGCACCGGGTCCGCAACAAAGTTAACAGAACACAAGACTAACAGAGGGAAGGACCAATCACCTCACGTTAACTGTTTAAAAATGACAAAAAATATACTAATTAAATAAAACAGCCATAATCCAAATGCACGTAGATTTCCACTACGTATCTTCCTCTTGATAGGGGAAGGCAACACCGAGGAAAAAGTAATGTTGAAGTTACCATACTTCTGTTGAAATAGGGACAACAAAACAGTTTGTCTGTCGGTACTACTCTGGAAAGTTCCTTCAACAATATGTTCTGTAGAAGTTACCATCTGGTTTGTAAAAGCAACAAGGCTCTTTGTTTCTTCTACAAAACAGATTGTTGAAGGAACTGTCCAGATGGTACCGATAACCAAACTGTTTTGTTGTCCCAATTTCAACAGAAGTATACTACCTGCAAATATACTCTTTTTCCTGAGAAATTGAGCTATTTCACTTTACTTCTTCATTAAAGCTTCGCGGACTTGATAGAGGAACACGGGAGAAAAGAGTAATAAAACAGCCAAGGCACGTTCTGAAGAGCCCTCCCAGTGTTCCACCCAGGTGATAGAGAATAAACTAGAAAACCGAAATGAGAATGGCCGGGCCAGGATTCCTTCCCGTGTGCTACGCTGGCGGGGGGGGGGGGGGCGGTTCAGTGCCCCTCTCTGTTGTTAAGACTAGGAAGGACTCTGAAGATGTATAGACTGCCGCCGCGGACACCGGGATGAAGGCTGCGCTAAATCCTACCTACATCATATGTGAAATAAAACTATAATCAGTGAAAAATAAAAATTTCTGTTTTTACTAGATCTACTAAATGTTGACTTTTGTCCTAATTAGTTGGGATGTGCAACACTGATGTTATTGATTGGTGACAAGCTACGCATGGCTTATGTATAGAGGTACGTAAATTTCGCAGATACATTCCAGGTCAGATTGAACGCCAATAATGTATACTTCATTGTCATGTCTGTGACTTGCTGGTGGCTGTTACGAAACGCGTTTGACTACTGCAAGCCAGTAGTAAATAAGGAAATAATGCCAAGTGCTATCGCTTGCTACCTGCTTGTACGGTTACAAGCCAATAGATAATCGATTGTGGCCAGTGGGTGTATAGGACTGACAAGTCTAGGCTGCTGCCAGATGAATCCGCGAAATTGATGTACCTCTTACTTATGTGCAAACCAAAGCACACGCTGTGATTATATTGGTCACAAGCCTCTATGTGACGTCATTTACGTTTGTAACATCTTTACAGAATATCGGTTACCTTACCATGGAACTCACTGTTATTGGACATAAGCATTATCCACAGCACGTCACGAACACTGAGTAGAGACGTGCTAAATTCACGTCATTTTCTGACAACTGACTAGACTCCAAGTGACAATAGACTTATTCGGCGTCTACCGCTGGCCGATATTGTTGTGACTTGCCGCGAAGAATGCTTACACGGTAGAGAGGCGAAACTCTGTAAAGACGTAACACATATAAGTTCGTGGCCAATTGAATCTCAGATTATGATCTGTTATGTATAGGAAAGAGAAGTTTAGTCTTCTGCCAAATGAAAAACGCGAATGTTGCATGTCTCTAACAATTAGAGACGTTGGATAAGACTACAGCAGTGTGGAGTCTAGTCTGTTGGCAGAAAATAACGAGAATCACCGACATGGCTGACCGAGAGTCTAGTTCATACACGCGATGGCCCATCACTGATGGGACACGTGGAAAGTGAGCAAGATTAGACCTTTGTGCTCTCGAGGTTCGAGGCATCGATCACTTGAAAATAGCTGGGGCGGGCTGACGAAACGCCTTAAATCCACCCGTCAATAAACAATTCATTCCTTCGGAGCGTCACATTCAATTTACCTTTCCTTTATTTTCATCAAGTTTCCGCTCGCACACTCTCCTCTGTTACAAGTTGCTACGTTCCCACTTCTTCCTCTGTAATACCCACATTTACAGAAGAAAGCTTCACTCTCATCTACTCTCCGTCGTTCTAGCAGCAAGCAATTCCACTCCCTAGAAGAATATACATCATGGAGTCGCTGCCCGAGTTTATGTGCAGCGTTCTGCGATATTCTAGTATTTTATTTCACATTCCACTCCTCCACGACCATGAACAATTTTGTTCTGCTCGGAATACAAATTTATTTCTTATTTTTATTTCTGAACACCATAATTCAGCGTTTCTGAAAGTGTGGGGCGCCCTAGCCATTCATAAAGGAGAGGGGCGAATGTGAAGACAAAAGGTAAACTACTTTGATCAATAACCCGTTTTCATATCCTAAAACTCTTCACCTCAATGTTGAGTATATGCTGTTTAACTTTGGTGAGAGGAAGTTTAAGTCCAGTGATGTCACGTCTTGCTTCCTATCATCACACTGCTCAAAAATTCTCATTGGCCATTCTTCAGCTGCAAACAACAAGGTTTCATACCGCTCGGAACCAAATGCTATTCCCAACTCATATTTTCATGTCTTCTGAATAAAACATTCGGGAAACTCTCGTTTCCTATTATTACTTTTTCATCTTTATATTACTTTTCGCAGCCCTAACGCATCTAAATGTGTAACTTACGAATCTTCTTTACATTCTCCGTTTCTTCGATGGATACAAACCTTCCTGCTGCAACGATTATCGTAATAATCTTGTACTATTTCCCACTCCACATGTGTTATCTATTTCCTATCAGCAACGTCCCGCAGAATATTTCCTACTCTTGTAACCAATAAAAGTCATATTACACCCGATATTAATTTACATTTTAAACAATTTTGTGAGGGTAACAGTTTCAAGGAACTAGTTAGCTTTTGTTGAATATTTTGCAACGCTTTACTGCTATACGAACACATGTACACATAGTGTGTGTGTATGTGTGTATATATACATATACAGTTTCGAGCTGCGCATAGGCGTAATTCGTGGGTGGCAAGGGGTGGCAGTTGCCACCCGAAAATTTTGTTGATAGCGAACATAAAATTCTCTTTCTTAGCTTAGAAATAATATTTCACTTGTCCATTTCCCATTACAGTGTTTTTTAATTAAGCTAATGATATAAAATAATCATAACAAAAGTGTATAAATAATTTTAATGGAAGCTGTTCGATACAACTCCCCCCCTTCCCGTTTTTAAATATATTTTATCTGGTAATCCTTGCCACCCCAATCAAAACGCTAAAATTACGTCCATGGAGCTGCGACTATCTTGCTGAGCGGCGTAAGAAGACGCAGCTGCGGCAGAGACAAAAGAGTTTATGGCCGGCAAGTGTCTGGATTCCAGACACCTGGAATGACTTGGGGCGATAGTGACGGGTAGCGAGAAGAATTCAGGAGAGTTCAGCGAGATTATCTGCGGCAAATAGCAGTGTGACAGGGCAGTTCGTGGACTCAAGAGGACCGTGTTGTGTTCTCAGTTAGGACAGTGGGTCCACCATTTGTAAGTGGTGAGAGAGAACTTGTACATATGACTGCGATTTTATTATGTAGATCTTATAACCTTTATGTAAATAATAATCATTTGTTTCGTTTGGTGTATTATTCAATAGAAATTAAACATTAGTGACATACAGAGATTATTTTGGTGTAAATAATAGTAAATAAATTAGGTTAGCTTTATTTTATTTTATCAAAGTCCTCCATTCATCAGCGTACCTAGCCCCAACTTGTAAATACTATATATAAATACTCCACACGAAAAGAAACGAGCACAAAGTATCCTATCACGTGAGAAACATTTTCGTTCCTGGGGTTGTGTGTCACGTCGTCCGGCGCGAGTCCCACGTGCGAAAATCCGCAAACCGACCCCGCCGGCGTCGGCGATCAAGGCCATATCGCCTTTGTGGAAGACGAGTCGTCTCGTCTGACCACTCTGCCATCGTGTGTAAGTTGAGTCAGGACGGAGAGTGCGGTGATAGCTGACGAAATAATCGAACATGTGTTTTCAAAACGTCTATATTTAGCAGGCAGACCCCCCACGACTTTTGTTGAGATTTATTATTATGCACTGTTTGAAGTGCACCTCGGAAAAAATGTTTTGAAATACGTGCCAGTCATTAATATATTTTCTCAGAATTCAGGTGTGTGTACGTTAGCGTACAATCATAAATGACTGCGAACAAACAGAATGCGGTTACTGCGACACCACACGCAGTAATTAGTGGGTATAATCCCCGAGACTAAGTATTACAATCTTCATTCTGAGATCTAGGACCTTTATACTCGCTATACACAAAATATCCACCTAAAACTGGTTAATTAAGTTTGCTACTACCTATTGCACAGTCCATTGAAATAGTAATAAAATATTTTATAAATCACACAAAATTATTAAGGGCGCGCGCGGCTACTGCAATTTTCAAATTTTTTAATTTCTTATTTTTACTAGATAATTTTTTTCTTGTTTTAGACACAAAATGTGACTAAATTTGGCTCTTATGAAATTTTTTTTCTCTTGTAGTTTTCGCGTAATGGCTTCTTATAGTCATATTTTGCAAGTTTCTGTTTTAAGGACTACACTAAAACCAACTGATATACCAAACTAAAAAAAAATCGCAGTGGATATAGACATTGCAGACTCCAATGTCATGCTCATAAAAACAAAGAATGAATATTATTGTTATTTTTTTTAATTTTTAAAGTTTTTATTTTCAGTTTCAGCATTTTTTTTTAATTCTAATAATTTTTATTCTTTAATTTTATGAGCATGTCATTGTAACTTACAATGTCTTTATCCACTGTGATTTTTTTCAGTTTGGTATATCAGTTGGTTTTAGTGTGGTCGCTAAAACGGAAACATGCAAAATATAACTTTAACAAGCCATTACGCGAAAGCTATGAGAGATAAAAAAATTTCATAAGAGCCGAATTTTGTCACATTTTGTGTCTAAAATAAGAAGAAAAAAATATCTGGCATAAAGAAAAAATGGTGATGAAAATTGCGGTAGACCGCGCACTTAAATAATTGTAGTGCTGCTCTAAACTTAAGAAAAACGTTTCAGAATATTTGTTTGCAATTTTTTTTTCTAGTACAGAAAAATTCTGGAAGGATATATGTATGTGTGTGTGTGCGAGTGCGCGCGGGCGCGTAAACTGGAAATTTAAGCACGAAAACTAACATTATCTTTCTTGTATGGAGCGTCTTAACAATGTGTATTTTAACGTATTGTAAATGTATTATAATTTTTGACGTGTCCTACAACATACATGGCATGGCCTTTCTGAACGAACAAAATACTGAATGAAACGAACAAGAAATCTTTGTAAAATATTATACGCAAAATATGAAAAAAAAAATAAATAAATAAATAAATAAAATAAAAAAATAAAAATAAATAAATAAATAAATATAACATCACCTTATGACGTATGCGATTCCACATTTATATTATACACACATGTTTTTTGTACGTGGTGTTTCCCGAAATCTTGAAATTAGTCTCATGCCCTCTGAAATTCACGTTATCTATCTTAACGATTTTAAAATAATAATTCTAATATATATAATTCTCGTGTCACGGTGTTTTGTTTCCATACTCCTCCGAAACGGCTTAGCCGATTTCAATTAAATTTAGTTTATACATTCGGAATGTCTGCGAATAGGTTTTTATCTATTTTTCATAACTCCTAAGTGCTATTGTTTAGTAGATATTTTTAATTTATTTATGTGACAAAACAACGTTTGTCGAGACAGCTAGTTGTTTTATGTATTAAACATATTTAAACGATGGTACAGTTAGAATAATGTTGTATTAATCTCGTGAAGTGTCAAGACGTGTTTGTTGTTGTTCTACATAATCGCAGTTCCCGGGAACGTCGACAGAACGTGTTCAGTAAACACTGTGCCCCGGGGATTATCACGGCGATTCATAAGACGGATTATTTATCTTCCTGACGTTAATCCGAGTATTATTTTCAAGTGCCTTGAAAATGTTCAGTCCATTCGGATATAGTTAAATGCGCTTATAAAAATCAAGAAAGTTTCTTCGCAAATGAAAACATTCAAACTGTGGCTCTTATAACTGAATTTACGAGATAGTTAAAGAAAACGGAAAGTTGCAAATATTTTTGGCGTGAACATGTACGGATCTCTGTGTCGCAGGAGTATGCGACTGAAAGCGATCATTTGTAGAACCGCTTATTTTTTGTTAAAGTAATTATTTTACAAACTTGTTTCAACGTCTTACGTGCACATCAGCATACGTAGGGTATTCAGTTTTAAGCATTAGTTCCTTAAGGAATATGGAAAGGTACAATGTCGAGAGGACTATTGGAATATTAAATCGTCAATAAAATCTGAACTACTCATCAAAATTCGATGGATTTTTGCCGAATAGATATTTTATCAGGGGACGTATATTTATAAAGAACTATGTGGTAGTATGATTTTCTTTCACGTAAAACATTTCAAACAATTTTTTTTTTTTTTTTTTTTTTTTTTTTTAAGAAAAATAAGAACTTGAAATCACAAAATCTACAAAAATGGAAAACTGTCCTGTTTTTATATAATTTTGTGATTTCAAGACGTTATTTTTCTAAAAACAGTTTTTAATTTTTTACTCGAAAGTTAAACATACTAACTTATAGTTCTATATAAAAATCGTCCGCTAATAAAATATCTACTCGGCTAATAAATCGCATCGAATATTTATGAGCAGTTCAGATATTATTGACAATTTAATATCCCAGCTGTCCGCTCGACATCGTATCTTTCCATACCACTTAAACGGTCACTTGAAACCATAATGAAACTAGAATGCCGACGTAGTTTAGCGAGCATTTTAGTATTTCGTACGACACGAACCCTGGCAAATAAGACAGCGTTTCAATCGGACGATATTAAATTCCCTATCATTAAATTACTAAGTGACCCACGGTCCTAGATTTTCAAAGCAATTTTGATAATGGAAAACATCATCCGTCTTACGAGGGGCTCCTACAACGGTATAATGCGGAACACAATAGACAACATTCCTTTTTCCTTTATATTTCGCTCGGCGCACAATAACTCTCGCAGCAAGTCCTGTGTTCAGACAGGGAACATTAAACAGGTCAAGGGCTCCCCAATACCACCGTATTCCAGGAAACAACAACACTGAGAGGATTCATTACTCTCAGGTAGACCTAAGACTTGTTCGTCGGCCTTGGAACAGTGAGGTTCAAGTGTCTGCGGACATGTTTGCAGGAACACTCGCTGACGTGTAGTGAGCGGCTGCAAGGTAAGCTGGTATTGTCTCAGTACTGTACAGCCTCTATACACGCAGCAGAGACCAGTATAGAACTGTGGTACCAGTTACAACCACAGAGCTGTAGTCTTCGTTACACATCTTTGCTTCCATGCCTTACTTGCATATCTGCACCCACCTCTGCATCAAGGTTATTGACAGAGTGTTTTTGTTATCCATTTGACTGTGCAAGTCAGTACAGGTGGTTCATATTAAAGTCAGCACCGCCCCACAATTAAAATAGTTTAAATAATGTGTTTATTGGGGCTATATAAGATAAGTTTTGAGAGTTGAGGAATGTTTACACTAGTTTTATAGTTTCACTGAAGTTTTCGTATATGAAATAGTAAAGATAGAGGCATAATGAAACACAGAAAATTGTAGCACTGCTCAGTTTATTGTGAACAGCCTATACACAGATAACCGGTACACAATAGCATATATATATATATATATATATATATATATATATATATATATATATATATATATATATATATACACACATACACGACACACACATATACACGTCTGTGGTTTTCCAGTTTAACCTACAACTTCTGGGTGTTAAGGCCATACTCTTTACTTTCTACTGTTTCTTTAGATAATAATTATTTTAAGCTTAAACGAGAGCAGAAATCAAAATTTTGTCTGGCAGTATAGTTTAAAATTGTATTTTCCAAGATAGGAAAATCTTTCAAAACAAGAAATAATACTGGTTCGCCTACAAAGTTTGTTAACAGGAATTTCGTTAATTACATGATTAGCTAAATACTGCCATGAAAAAATCAGACAACATGGAGAAGATGATCATTCAGCACAAAGCAGAGGTACAGGTGCGCACGCAAGACACTGAAACAAAGTGGGGCAAAAATTTTTTCACGAAAACTACCTGTACTTGGTGTTAACTGAACGTAATGCGGCCACATACGAGCCAGCTGCGAGGTATACATCATACACGTGTTGTGACATCTACTGTACAAACACGTGGTCTGACACGTGCGAGTAGACGAGCAAGTAAACAAGTACAGTTGACAACAAGCACAGCTTACCTTGCAACACCTTCACCACACGCCACTGGACACATCCCAACACAACGTCACCTATCAGCCCTTCCCTGTACCATGTATTACCTTCTGCGGATCAAACATTCTCCATCATCATAGCCGTTATATCACACTGTAACTATTCAGTGCTTGTGCTTCTACAAACAGCAGCTTGAGAAAACATATTTTCAGTCAGCGGTTACAAATACGTCACGAATATCTAGCTAAGCCACAGAGTTACAATTAATTACATCTAAGTGGATCAGTAATGAAGATAATTGTGGATAATTAAAAGTATTCTGCACAAAACTCCAGGCAAACTTTGCGAAACTGTTCATTTTATTTTCTAACTTCGATACTTAATATCTAATGAGTAGAGCCATGATTTTACGGCGAAAGTATTTTTGCAACGTTAGGTTTTAATGCGTTATGTGGACAGCTGCAGCTCTGCTACATCGTCTGCGATTGGACAATTTTACTCTCACTTGCCTTGGCAAATTACAAACGTACGAAGTCACAAATATCTTGTTCTGATTGGTGCAGTTAAATAACAGACGTGTGTGGACAAATACATTCTACCAATAACCATGAAGCACAGCTGCCGATTTGCACGTGAGAAGTTGAAACAAAGAAGGGTAAAAATCTTTTTCGCGACAAAATCGTGGCCCTACACGTGCAATTTTTAAATATATATTTCACAAAAAAAAATAATGGCAGTTAACGGCTTTCATGGCTCGCCCACTACAAGTAAGCAGCAAATAAGGAAATAATTGGTACGACTATCACGTGATATCTGCTTGTACAGTTAAAAGTCAACTGATATAGTTCGTTCAGAATTAATTGAGCACTAAGAACTTAACCTTTGAAAAATATCACTATTCGTTACGGCATATAATTCAATTTTAACTGCAGTATCTTACTGCTTGTATAGTTGGCAGCGAAACCAGAGAGCTTATAAGATTCCCTCCATTGTGATATGTATTTCGATGCTTGTTATTGGTCTGCAGACAGCTACGTTGTGTCAGAAGTATATCTCCCAGTCACATATGTTGCAAGAAAGTACAGCGTTTCCAAGAGGATGTTGGCACAAAACATTTTCGCGATATACAATCATAAGAGACACTGGAAAATCGCGAAAATATGTTACATAGTCTGAAATAAACTGTGGTATCTCAATCGTTACACGTGTGAACAGTTTTCTGGCAAATCACACACGTTCTGTGTTAAAACTGTGAGGTTCTAATTGGGTCTGTTAAAGAGGGACACAGTGCTTCATATAAACTATAGATAGAGCCCACGATTTTTGGTGAAAAGAATTCTGCAACAGTTATTTTCAACGCCTTACGTGCACATCTGCAGGTCTGCTTCTTGAGTATTAGCAGAATGTAGGCGTGGCTCATTTGACTTGTGCCAACAGGAACAATGTTACTGCGCCGCCACACGTCTCTAATTTGCGGGTAAAACCCCGAGACGCTGAGAATTTAAAACAGCCAATCACAGACCACGAAGCACAGCTGCATATGTGCACATAAGGCAGTGAAACAAATTGTTGCAGAATTCTTTTCACCAAAAATCGTTGGCTCTATCTATAGTCAACATATGTTCAAAACCTTCAGTGTTATACATAGCAAGTTGGAGCCTAGCAAACAATAAACTTTTCCCGCTATTTACCAGTATCTCTAACCATCATCCGTAGATATTTTGTATCAATACAAAAGACAATAATGACAATCTTTAATATGACGAAAAAGTGAACTGTACACGGAGGTACAGAGGGGAACGTCAGAGATATCCCTGTCATCACCTCTCAGTTGACCTTGGAAGATGTTGCTACCAAGCTAATAAATAAAAATAAAGGAGTTACGGAAGCAGAACGACTCTCCAAGGAGGCGAGTCATAAAGGAAATGTAATCAAAAGAAACTGCGTGGAACGAGACAATGCAAAAATGGGGGGAAATACGTGGTTAAAAAGAACACCAAAGCACAGAAGAGAATGAATATCAAGCCCTGTACGAAACAAATAAACTACATTGGCATCGGCAGGCTGCCAACACAACCTTACCAACGACTTGCAGTTCACACGAACTAAAACAATCTACTTACTTCAACAACGAAGCTTTAAACGTCACTGTGAATACATGATTAATGAATAAAATCAAAATGTGATCAATACTGGCAGAATAATTAATTATTTCGAAATGTTAAACACTTCTTTCTTTTATATATGTGCATAGAAATTTGCATGACACTGTGAATAGTCTTTAACATTTAGGCTGCGAGGACTTGAAACGAATGGTCGGAAGAGTAGTTCCACTTTCCTGAACAACTTACATCTCGCAGCAACAGTTTACAACACAGCAACCACTGGCGGTGCCCCTCACATGTGGCAGACGTGGCGGATGCTGCCACTGGCCTGCGAGTATTCTAGGAGAACTCGTGTTTCCCTCGTCACTGCATTACGCCGTAGATCCATACTCACGTTATGTCGCTGCCTACCAGCATACCAGAGGCTCAGAATTGACGTAGTCATACAAGACGAACACGCCACATAGCCACAAGGTGCATAGTGCTGAACTAGCGTGCAATATTCCAGCCGATCATTTTTTACTATGGACCTTAAAAGAGTTATTTAGACCTTGGATTTTTTTTTTTCGTTTAAGGCTCGGTTTCAGTCGAAATATTGAATTTTACTATCTTTGCCTTTTTGTAATTTTGAGAAGAAAAATGTTAAATCGGTGACAATACCACAAGTTCTATTTACTTTGTGCTACAGTACACTCGCGGCAATAGAGCTAGTAATGTATAGTTAGGTCGCAACTTGTCGAGCACATTATGAATATTAAAAAAATTGCCGCACAGATTCCAGCGTAATTATAAGTCAACAGCTGAATCTCAAGGTCTGCACATAGCGAATTATAAATAGAATTTGAGATATAATCACATATTTAACCTTTTTTCTTCTTATAATTCCGAAAAAAGCGAAAAATAATAAAATTCAATATGGCGACAGAAACCGAGCCTTGAGGCACGGAAATGTGGAATGCAATAAGTCGACTGGAACACTTGCGTCAAACACCTTATCGCCTCTAAGCGCAGAGTTCTGAACTAGCGTGCAGGGTTTTCGTTAAAAGTGTTTTCCAATGGGACTTTCAGCAATGGCCATGTTGTTTTATTGTGGAAAGTATGTGTTATAATCTGATGCGGGTTTCTGTAATTTACGATTACGACTGGTATTTTCACACATACAACAGGGTGAAAAAAAACCCGTGTTACCACTTTTGAAGAACTCGGTAATCATGGTTTTAATAAGCGAACAGTACTGTCAAATGTAAGGGACATATTTCCAAGTGTGTCTTCTTTTCGTAGATAAACGCAATGGTAACATGTTTGACAGTTATACATGACAGAAACACTTCCCGTACAACGCTACAGCACAGCTCTTGCTGTAGGTACCAACTTCTTCTTGCGACGTGACTATATAATTTTATATGCGTAATATCGGTAGTCATGTTCAGTGCACGTGTGAGATTCACATACTTCCGGTAAGTACATTTCGAAGTACTGTGGTCCGATGTGCTCGTTTTTAGTTGTGTTGAAGGACAATGACGTTCAGTACTAGGCCGAAACGTGTATCATTTTTGCACATTCAATAGGCACGTGCCGAATAGTTACGTGGTAAAAATATATTTCCCCGCAAAGTAAGACACAATTGAGGTGCGTGGTATTCGGCGCTTAAGTACCTCGCCTACCACGGGCTTAAAATTCGTTGCAGCGTGTGTGTCAATACTTTTTTTTAAGAAATTATTCCACTAATGCCCGATGTGTCTATGTACGAAAAGAAAACACACTCCAAACGATGATTGAAGAGTCGTTTCAAAGGAACACGTCGATTATAAAAATCACTTTCGAGCTCCTCAAAATGGCTCAAAACAGCTTTTCCAACATGGTATATCTGAAAAACTACTCATGGGATTCGTGTGAAATTACTCCAGGAGCATGCAATGGACTTAGCTTAAAACTTTTCACCAATAAAACAATGGGGTTACCACTGGAAGTGTCAGTCAGGCGATGATGTACGATACCACTGCAAGTTGTTTCAGTGTCTTACGGTAGAGGCGATAACGCACCATATGAGCTGGTCAACATCGCCCTTATAGCGCCGTGCCTCACTCACACAAACACACGACCAGTAGGCGGGCGCCTTAAGGGGCCAAGCTTGTTGCACATGTGTTGGTGTGAGTGAGGTATGGTGCTAAGGGCGACGCCGTATGGGCCGTACAACGGTGCGTCGCCTCTACGCTTAAGGCGTGCAGTCTTCGCGAAAAAACAAATTTCCTATGGGACTTTATGTGGTAACCCTATTGTTTTATTTACGAAATCACTTCACTAAAGTCCAATGCACTACCCTTAAGTGGTTTCACATGTATTCGGCTAGTATATTTTCCGCTATAGCAGCCTGAAAACCCTGTTTTAACCCATTTTGACGTGCCCTAAAAGGGGATTTCTAATACGTGTGTTGTCTTGAAAGTACTTAAGGGCAGTCGTCTGAAGTGTGTGTTCTTTTCGTAGACAAACGGCGTGAACACACGTGTATTAGTTTCGGTGTAAAACGTTTTCTTCAAACACGCTGTCGTGTGGTTTTATGGCAACGAGGCGAGTCCTTTAAGGAGTCAGCCTGCCAGAAGGCTGAGGTACAATCAAGGAGAGAGGTATATAAGGTAGATAAGCGTCACGCAGTAGCTTGTACAAGACCACGTGTCATGTAATGTCGGCTGTAGTGAGGACTTACTGGCATCAAGCCAGGCACCTTACGTATGCACAATGACAGGACGACGTACCTGCTCTCCAGGCATGCATGACAATGTACGTCTTCCGCGAGGCATCGAACCCTTCCCCCTTCAACCAACCATCGTCCAGTAGATGATACATTCTGCCACATCTTGTCACCTGCATCGCGACACAACATGCGGCAGTGTGAGGTATTACAAAACACTTTACCTCGTGTCCACTTCAATGGATGGATAACTATGCCCACGTACGGTATTTAGGGAAAGGAAAATTTCGCGAATTTAATGAACCGCATGCTAACATCCACTTATATATGCCTACTCTAGTGGACAAATGGTCGGGACTTGAGTATGCATTGGATATTTGATTCTAACACGCGGATTAGCAGGTCAATGGATTCACGTTCCTGTCCCTACTTATTACACGCAAGCTTGTCCAAAATATGTCGCTAAAACGTATCAATTTTTAGGAAATAAAAATACATTATTCAGATATTTTTTTAATAAGATATCATTCTGTTTACTTTTCTCACTCCATCACATGATAAAATGTCGCAAAAATATACATAGAGTCACCGATTTTTTGTGAAATGAATTTGATGCAGCAACTTGTTCTGTGATACAGAGATGTAGTGTCCCTGTGCTGATTGGCTTAGTCAAATGAGCGACACCTCTGTACAGATTCATGCTACGCAATAAACATGAAGAAACAGGGCTGCAGGTGTGCACGTCAGACAGTGAAACATGTTTGTACGAAACTCTTCTAACCAGAAATAAGTGGCTCTAAATATACTTGTACTGACAGTTCCTGACACGTGACCGCCGTCAAGGTCGCACGTGGTGTTGGCCACGTGTCGCGGAGACCAGCCAGTGTTACACGAGTGCATGATAGAGTGGTGGGTACAAGTTGTAATGAGGTCAAGTATGTTGGTAAGCCTTGTAGATTGTAACTATCATGGAGCACAGGTGTGCGTGGCGCGAACATGACCAGATCAACGTGCATGATTGTCTTACACTCGCTCTGCTGGTTTGTGTCCTGCACTGCTATCGTAAGTTGTGGATACATTGATGTTTGTTCCTTACTGTACCTGGTTACTTCATAGTTTATACGTCTGCCACTGACAAGTAGTTATGTGTGAAGTTACAAGAGTGTAATAGACACCTCGTAGCTTGCTCATTTAGTAGCGTAATGTAGGTCGCGTTTCAAAGGAAGCTGTTTTAGACTTAACTGTACACTATTAGAACGTGGACAATTCAAAACAGTAGTAAAATTGTTCAAAATTTGAGCAATTTTTATACAACAATTTTTGTACTGAGCTTTTATATACGTCAAGCAGTAAGCATGTGGCAGTTTCAATATAAATTATTTTATTTCATTAAGCGCATTGGTTGTCGCAGTGGATAAGAACGACAAACATGCAGATTTTTTCATTAAAATGCTTTTACGGAAAACTGTATGAGCTAATTATTCGCAACAGAACAGTGTATTCTCAAGTAACGTCCTCATAACTATTTGATCCTAATATAAAACTAAAACATTTCCTACGAGAAGCCTGTAACTGTTAACCAATAATAAACTTGCAGAGGAACCCTCACAGACTCCGAGCTACCTTGTCACGTGTACAACTGTCCACTCAGTGGAGCAGCAGACAATATTCAAGCATCTGAGGACATAGTGTATACAGGACTGTACAGTCCAGCCACAGTAGCTAGCTTAAGGGCGCGGTACACCGCAATTTTCATCACCATTTTTTTATTTTTTATTTGTACCAGATTTTTTTTCTTATTTTAGACACAAAATGTGACTAAATTTGGCTCTTATGAAATTTTTTAATCTCATAGTTTTCGCGTAATGGCTTGTTAAAGTCATATTTTGCATGTTTCCGTTTAAGGACTACACTAAAACCAACTGATATACCAAACTAAAAGAATCACAGTGGATAAAGACATTACAGGCTACAATGTCATGCTCATCAAAATAAAGAATAAAAAGTATTTGTATTTTTAAAAAATATAGAATTTTTTAAATTTCATTTTTCAGTTATAGCATTTTTTTAAAATACTAATAATTTGTATTCTTTGTTTTTATGAGCATTACATTGTAGTCTGCAATGTCTTTATCCACTGTGATTTTTTCGAGTTTGGTATATCAGTTGGTTTTAGTGTACTCCTTAAAACGGAAACATGCTAAATATGACTTTAACAAGCCATTACGCGAAAACTATGTGAGATAAAACAATTTCATAAGAGCCAAATTTAGTCACATTTTGTGTCTGAAGTAAGGCAAAAATATCTGGTACAAATAAAAAATTTAAAAAATGGTGATGAAAATTGCGGTAGACCGCGCCCTTAACTCGCGAAATAGGCTCTTCTTAGAGAAACCGAAGAATTGTGTGTGTGTGATATATATATGAGAGAGAGAGAGAGAAGAGAGATTAGTGTACTGTTTGCTAGCCTCCAACGTGCTTTGTCTGATACAGAAGGTTTCCGTATCGAAATTGGTTATCGTTAGGCCCATGAACATTTCGCGTAAATAATTTTGTCCCAGTATGTATCAGTATCTAACGTGCATATCTGCACTTCTGCTTTATAACCAGTGATTGTATGTTTGAACTATCACGTGTCTAGGTCTTCTAACAGCAAATCACAGACGTGCGGTGTTACAGTAAGGTTATTGTGATTGGCACAGCCACATGAGATAACGGCTCTTCACAAAGACACGCTGCCAATAACCATGAAGCACAGCTGTAGATGTGAACGTGAAGCACTGAAACAAAATGAGGTACATTTATGTCCGCGTTCAGTTCGCGGCACTAGTTATCGTTTACTTGAAGCAGCGTTCCTCTCGTCAAGATGCGCAGTTCGTACAGCTATGAGATGGTAGGGCTGCACCCGGGGCTACAAGGAGTAAGGAAGTTCTGCCTGTGGGTGTGTCGATACAGTGAGGCCTCTGCAGTCAGGCTGTAAAACCCGTAAGTGCCGTGATATTACGTGGTACTGCTGACGGACGACAATATAGCCCCACCTCCCATGCCTGATGGTCTGGCTTCCACTCATAGTGGTGCTGGTTGCTCATGTACTGAGCATACCTGGAGAGGATCCTTCCAGTACACAGCATTAAGCTTAATATTTTTCAGCCTAAAATTAGGCTGAACGTGTGTTAGGCTGAATAGAATTCGGTTAAATGATTTTAGAATAACGATTATAGGCTTAATGGTTTTAGGCTGAACAGTTTTAGGTTGTACGGTGTTAGGTTGCACGATTTGAAGCTGAAATATGTTGGGTTGAGAGATATTAGGCTGAACTATTTTAGGCTGAATGCTGTGACACCAACCCCTCCCTATAGCGAGTTGACGAGTAAGTCGCGAAAGTGCCTGGGAGCAGGCCTAGACAGCTTGTATGGATGGGTGTATACAGTGCCCCGACTCAAACCACGAGAAAACTGAGCAGAGGGTCTTAGCTGGGAGACGTGTGTGGGTCACATACTGAGATGGGTAGCCTCAGATTCTTGGAGGCTAGCTTACAGGTCAGTGAACCAGCGAATTATTCCCGTCTCTAGTGATCTCTACTCCAACAGCATGGAGGCAGGGCGCTATATGGTCTCTAGGCTAAGACTCGCCGTTAACAAAATAGACAATGGTACAGCTGTAACAAAGAACGTGTGTTATTGGACTCGAAACTGTTCACACGTGTCACAAATAGCATTGTATAATAACAGTAGGATAAAGATACTATAGTTCATTGGAGACTATGTCGACTTTAATATTTCCGCGATTTCCCAGTGTCTCTACTTAAAGGCTTGAATAATTCGTGTTTCCTTTTGGGCACAAACTAGGATTTAAAAAACTAAGTTCATGGCAGTTTAGCAGCTGACCCTGGCTTGCCTCCTTCTAGAGGGCGCAGAACCTATAATACAGAAGCAAATAAAAGCAGCAGGCTCAGTCATGTATCACTGTGTCAACGAGGAGCCAATCAGTGGCTGTTTAGTACACAGATCTTCTTGGAAGTTAGTCTACTAATCAGTGAACATGCGAGTTGTTCTAGTCCTTGTGTATTATTTGTCAACTTGTGTCTCATCGTCTCTAGCGGTCTCGCTGTGAAGCAGAGGTAAAGACCTCTCATCTTATCTTATCCACCTAACGTAAGGCGGTCGCCTGGTGAAGGGTGTGAGGCGAACATTTATGAGGCGCTACGAGTGACGCTGGCCGGCAAGTGCAGTGTAATATCGCCTCTACGGACAAAGACGTAACGCGCACGGTGTTCCCGCAGTAACTTTCTTACTGTACGGCTTTAAGCGGAGACCTTATCATTTTATTGAACGCCTTATTGTAGTAAAGTCCACTGTAATTATATACCTCAATTTCGAACGAATCCGGTAAGTGTGTATATATATATATATATATATATATATATATATATATATATATATATATATATATATATTATATATATACACATATACAGAAACAACCATCTAAAAAAAACGCCAAGTTTGATAACTTTAAAATAATGCTTCGAACAGTTCTTTTTTTTTTTTTTTTGTAGGTAAGGATTGTGGACGCACGTTTACTGGTCTCTGAGAAAACTTAACTCCGAACACGCTGCACGCAGTTCGAGCGTCAGTCAACCAGGCGGTTTCCTTAAGAACAACGCTTACCACGCGCTTAAAATGCCTTGCAGTGGTCGTAAATACGTTTTATATACTATTCCACATGAACCCATTGCGTCAATGAATTAAAAGAGAATAATACACTTCAAACGATGAAGGAAGGGTAGTTTCGAAGCATCACGTCAATTAGAGTGAGATATTTTGGTCATCGCTTAACACCGAGGTCTTTAGCGCTGGTGAGGGATGAAATGACGTGAGTATGGAGCAGCTTCGGAATGAAGGGGCGGGGGAAACGGGAGATCCACGGTATTGTATGGCACTATTCCCGTCGGGAATCGAACCTCGATCGCCTTGCTGGGAGGCGAATGGTCTGACCATTCGGCCACCGCGGCCCCACGTCAATTACAAAAATTATTTCGGGAGCCCCTCAAAATGGCTAAAAACTGCTTTTTCGACCTGTTATCTGAAAAATTACTCACGGAATTCGTGTGGAATTTAGCTTAAAACTTTCCCACCATTAAAAATATGGGGTTGCCACTGAAAGTGTCAGTCAAGACGAGTGATCTACGATACCACTGCTAGTGTCTTGCTGTAGAGGCGATACCGCACCAGATGAGCCGGTCAACATCGCCCTTGGTACCGTGCCTCACTCACACCAACACAAGGTCAGTAGGCGGGTGCAGGAATATGTGCATTTTCCAGATCGCCAGACCGCGACCGGCGATTACCGCATGATGGAGGAGGTAGTGTGCGCGCACTGCGGCCAGCCACATACAAAAAAGGCTGGGGTGTAAATGTCGGCAGTAAAGACAAGGACATGAGAGAGAGAGAGACAGTGATGTATGGCTGCGGGGGCGGTGCACAGTTGTGGCTGACATGAGGGATAATTTGCCGCCGCCATCAATATCCTGACTGCTCGTGGTCGCTGGCGGCAATACTGCAGGATGACTGTCTGGTTGACGTTACCTACTTTCTTGGCTGTCTCGTAACAAGAGAAGTGCCAGAAGACTAGAGTACAGTGGCGGCCGGTCAATGTTTCGAGCTCAGTGCTCTCAATATAATGGTCTTCACCCCTTCCCCCTCTAAATCGCTATACTTTCTTTTCCTACTAATAGTCATAATATTAACACAAAGACATAGAACTTTTGGTTTACATGTATTGAGAAATTGCACTGCGTTTCATGGAAACCAGTAATATTATACTAGGGCCTAAGTTATGCGTCTCGGCAATGTAACCAATAAAGTGTGTTTTAAAAAACTTTCAAATAAAGAAT
>PNEQ01013645.1:7500-18782 GCA_003012365.1 Medauroidea extradentata | reverse complement strand
CCCCGTAAGCTTCATGATAGAGAACAATTGATACAAACTTGTCCGCAAAAGTGCACACCGAGCCAACAGCTCGTCTTTGCTAACAACTTTATCGAACATGCATAAAACAAATACAAACTAATGGGGCTGTAAACAAAAAATGTAGAACACAGCTAAAACAAAATAAAATAAATTATGCAGCAAAGGGTTACAAAGAAATGACAGTTGAAGTAAGTTAAAATTGCAAAAAGTAACGTTGACAACAAACTGTCGATACTGGGACAGGAACCTCGGACCGCAAGTTTACAAGGTTCTGACGCAGACACTGAGCCACAGAGACAGGTTGGATCGAATGAACTCCTTTGAATACTCGTTCGTATGCGCCTGATGCGGACACGCCGGATGTGACGTCATGGAAACTTGAAGGCGAATTTTCGGGCCTTTCCCGTCCGTTTGGACCCTACATGTCCTATGTCGAATCACTTGTCTCGGAGTCCCCAGTGTCACTGCGGAGAGCTTTAAACAGTTAGCATCCTCACCCTGTATATACACGTATATACATATATGCAAATATATACACATATTTATACAAATATATACACAAATTTACACAAATATATACACATGTATACATATGTATACAAATGTATATACATATATATACACATATATAGATATGTATACACATGTATATACATAAATATACACATATATACATATATATGCATATGTACATATATACACACATACATATACACATATACATATATACACATATACATATATATACACATATACATATACACATATACATATATATATACACATATACATATATATACATATATACACATATACATATATATACACATATACATACATATACACATATACATACGTATACACATATACATAAATACACATATACATACGTATACACATATACATAAATACACATATACATACATATACACATATACGTACATATACACATATATATACATACATATACATACATATACATACATATATACATATATACATACATATATACATATATATACATACATATATACATACATATACATACATATATACATATATATGTACATACATACATATATACATATACAGGCTGTTTCTAAATTCGACCATCGAACTTTTGCAGCTAATAGCTAATGAAAATTAAGCGGAAAACATACAGGACACATAGTACCTAAACCGAACAGTACGGGAGCAATAAGCCCTTTAAAATTGAAATTAGAAACAGTTTTTTTCTCGAAAAATCGGAATCCACGTGAGATGAAAGGACAAAACCCAGAACAGTGTTTTATGTTATCGAGATCTGTAATCCCACAGCAAATGCTCATTCTAGCATTTCGCCTTTATGCAAATCACAGGGGTGACCACCCTTGTATGTCGTCAAACTTTTGCACTGTTTAGATTTGGAAGTATCTGAGGACAAATACTTGGCGAGCATGATGTGCGTAACAAAGACTGTCCTCTTGTTGCAAGTGTGTAGGAGACGCCATTTTCGTCCAAAACGATCATTAAGACCAATGCTATGTGCGGCGGTACAGTGCATTATGGCATTCGTCCGCTACGTTGAAGTGACACGAAATCAAACAACATATGACAAACAATTACCACAGAGTATTTGATCTTGTAATTTTTGATTTAACTGCAGTAAGGACGTGTTATCCTGAGGTATGATTTACTTGATTTTATAAACACGATGAAATGTGTCAGGATTTTACTACATACGTGACAAACAAATAAAACCTCGTATAAACATGACGACGGCCATTGTTTTTAAAAGGGATTATCAAGAGCACCTTAGTGTTTAAGTGTAGTTAAACAATGTTGAATGTCCTAATGAAACCTGTTGTGTTTAAAGCCCAGCTGGTAGGCAACTAGTACAACACCCATGAAATGATGGTTGTGTATGTTAACAGGACAAGGTTCCAGAGAGTGGTATTAAACATTTCCGTTGATAAATGCGATACATTAGGAGTACAAAATAACAATGTACGTATGGCATGTGCATCTACTACGTATGTACAGTATCTATCAGTTATAACCTCCCTATGCTAGAAACTCGATGGTGCAAAGAAATTAAATAGTACAGTATATGAACACAGAGATCAGTGAAGTTATTGTGGCTAATTTGTTAACACATACTACATTGCGGTCGTTTGCCCGTAGTTTATTTAAACAACTTTAAATTCACATAGCATAAATGACCGTGTAACTGTATGACCTTAGTCTTACAGGAGGTGCTCGAACTGTCGGCCGCCAACCTCGGCACAGAGTGTACATCGACGATGCCACGATTGTCGAACACGGTAAAACACGCCGGGCGTGGTTCGTATCACTTCTACAGCAGCCTGTATTTTGACGACGAGATCCTCCTCAGATACTATTGGAGTCTCGTATACCAAGCTCTTCATAGCCGCCCATAGAGGACCTTGCAGGCCATGACCTCGGCCCACGACGGCCTATCCATTTATTTGGAAATGTGTTGTTCAGGTACTCTCGTACACGCGCACCATAGTGCGGAGGTGCACCGTCGTGCTGAAGCCACATATGTCGTCGAGTCTGATATGGGACGTCTTCCAGCAACTCTGGCAAAACATCTTGCAGAAACACCAGGTACCTGTCTGCATTTAAGCGAGTAGTTAACATGTATGGGCCAATTAAATGGTCACCTACAATACCACACCAAACATTTACACCAAATTGCACTTGGTGATTGGACACGAAGGTCGCGTGAGTGTTCTCCTCCGCCCAAATGTGCCTCTTACGAGAAGTCTACACAAAGTATCTTGTGAATCGCGCCTCATCGGTAAACAATACGATGCGTGGAAAACATGGCTGTACTTCACATCGTTGTAGACACTACTGCACGAACTGTAGCCGTTGTGGATAATCTTCAGCATTCAAATGGTGCAGTTTCTGTCGGCGATATGGATGAAGCAGCTGTTCATTTTCAACTCTCCACACATTCACATGTCCAGTGCGGACTGCATGCGCCACTTGACGGGTGCTAGTAGATGGCACGTCATCAAACCTCCGCAGCACCTCCTGCTCAAAGTTAGGCGTACGTATATACCTAGAACGGCCTGCGTTTGGCCGGGACACCTGTAACATGTACAGTATTGGAACAGTGATGTCTCAATGTACAATCATGTATGTGATTTAACATAATAATAGTACTGTGCAACTCCTGTACTCACCGTGCATGTTCCCTCTTCGTGAAGCTTCCTATCAATACTTGTAAACGTAGAATAATGTGGTACACGTCTGTTCGGATACTTGTCTCTGTACATACGCACTGCCGCTCTACTATTACACTGTGCAGCTCCATACACTAGGTGCATGTCAGCCATCTCAGACCACGTGACACGATCAATTTAGTTACACAACTACAACTACGTGCGTGTCCTCACTCTGTTCACAATACTGCAGTATGTTTCGCTGAGGAAATGTCAGAACATATCACATGGAACATCAGGACAAAGACCCTCCACTTGACGGTAGCGTGTGTTTAGCTCGACTCCACAGTGTGGTAAGCGGTTATGACAGACAATAAATTCGTCTTCCCTGTTGTGTCACCACAATTCGCGCCACCATGTTGGGATATTAGAGAAGTACTGTGGACAGCTCATAACGAGGATGTTTTGAGACACGTGTAACGGCGTCATGAGGTGGACGTTTTGTTGCTATGTTCACCCACTTTACGGCATTTATCAACAGAAATGTTTAATACAACTCTCTGGAGCCTTGTCTTGTTGACATACACAACCATCATTTCATGGGTATTGTACTAGTTGCCTACCTGCCGGGTTTTAAGAGGTTTCCTTAGGACATTCAACATTGTTTAACTACACTTCAGCACTAAGGTGCTCTTGATAACCCCTCTTAAAAACAATGGTCGTCGTCATGTTTATACGAGGTTTTATTTGTTTGTCACATACGTAGTAAAAATGCTGACACATTTCCTCGTGTTTATAAAATCAAGTAAACCATACCTCAGGATAACACGTCTTCACTACGGTTTAATCAAACATTACAAGATTAAATACTCTGTCGTAATTGTTTGTCATATGTTGTTAGATTTCGTGTCACTGCAACGTAGCAGACGAATGCCATAATGCGCTGTACCGCCGCACATAGCATAGGCCTTGATGATCGTTTTGAACGAAAATGGCGTCTCCTACACACTTGCAACAAGAGGACCTTTTATGTTATGCATGTCATGCTCGCCAAGTATTCGTCCTCAAATACATATCTAGACAGTGCAAAAGTTTGACGACATACAAGGGTGGTCACCCCTGTGATTTGCATAAAGGCGAAATGCTAGAACGAGCATTTGCTGTGGGATTACAGATCTCGATAACATAAAACACTGTTCTGGGTTTTGTCCTTTCATCGCGTATGGTTTCCAATTTTTCGAGAAAAAACTGTTTCTAATTTCAATTTTAAAGGGCTTATTGCTCCCGTACTATTCAGTTTAGGTACTGTGGTCCCATAAGTTTTCCGCTTCATTTTTCATTAGGTATTATCTGCCAAAGTTTGATGGTCGAATTTAGAAACATCCTGTATTTACATACATATAAATATATATATTAATATATACATATATATTCATATATACATATATATTCATATATACATATATATTCATATATACATATATATTCATATATACATATATATTCATATAAACATATATATTCATATATACATATATATTCATATATACATATATATTCATATATACATATATATTCATATATACATATATATTCATATATACATATATATTCATATATACATATTCATATATACATATTCATATATACATATACATATATATATTCATATATATATACATATATATGTATATATTCATATATACATATACATATTCATATATATATATATATTCATATATATACATATATATGTATATATGACTATATATATTCATGAATACATATATACATTTGTATACTTATATACTTATATACATATATACATATATATATACATATATACATATATATATACATTTATACATATATATACATATATACATATACATACATATATACATATATTTACATATCTATACACATATACATATATATACTTATATACATATATATACATATGTACATATATATTTGTATATATACACATATATATACATATATACACATATATATACATATATATACATATATACACATATATATACATATATATACACACACATGTATACATATATATACATATACACATATATACACATATATACATATACACATATATGTACAAATATATATACATGTATTCACACATACACATATATATATACAAATATATATACATATATGTATACACATATATATACACATATACATTCACACATATATACAGATACATATATATAGATATATATATATAGATATATACAGATACATATATATACAAATACATATATAAAATATCTATACACATATATAAAGAAACTTATACATATATATACACATATATACTTATGTATACACATATCTATACACATAAATATACACGCACACATATATACATTCATACACACACATATATATACACATATATCTACACATATACATATATATACACACATATATACACATATATACAGATACATGTATATACATGTTGCAATCTTACCTAGCGAGGTATATCATATGAAGACACTAGGGCAAAAAAGAAAATAGAAATTAAAGTGATAAAATGGACAAATTAGTGTCGTAAATTCATTACCAGACATTTATTAACATGACACATTAAGGGCGCTGTTTCCGCAATTTTCATCACCATTTTTTTTTATTTGTACCAGATATTTTTTCCTTACTATAGACACAAAATGTGACTAAATTTGGCTTTTGTGAAACATTTTTTTATCTAATAGTTTTCGCGTTATGGCTTGTTAAAGTCATATTTTTGCATGTTTCCGTTTTAACGACTACACTAAAACCAACTGATATACCAAACTAAAAAAATCACAGTGTATAAAGACATTGCAGGCTACAGTGACATACTCATGAAATTTAAGAATAAAAATTATTTGAATATAAAAAAATTGCTGAAACTGAAAATAAAAATTTAAAAAGTTCAATAATTTTTTTTTAAAATACAAATAATGTTTATTCTTCAATTTTATGAGCATGTCATCGTAGCCTGCAATGTCTTTATCCACTGTGATTTCTTTGAGTTTAGTATATCAGTTGGTTTTAGTGTAGTCGTTAAAACGGAAACATGCAAAATATGACTTTAACAAGCCATTACGAGAAAACTTTGAGTGATAAAAAAATTCATTAGAGCCAAATTTAGTCACATTTTGTGTCTAAATCAAGAAAAAAATATCTGGTACAAATACAAAATAAAATAATGATGATAAAAATTGCGGTAGATCGCGCCCTTAAGGTATGCAGAATTACAAATTTAGGCGACAATGTCGCTGAAATATGGAATTACAATGTACAAAAAAATTAAATGAAAGCGCTAAATGTCGGCAATCAGCCGCTTCAATAACCTTATAATCCAATACACAAAAATTAGCGCTCAACAGTGAAACGGTAACATTATTCACAATTTTAGACTTCCTTTTTTAAGGAATGGAACCTTCTAAAGGAGGCATACTTGAAGGCACAGCGCCATTAAACCAATTAATACTCGATGCCTAAATGCAGCTTCGCAACGAATGTAAGCAAACTCCAGTAAACTACGTCTCCAAAAGTCAACATAGAGAAATGACAGAAAACATTATTCAAATTCAAAACCACTCCTCGCGGCATGAGTACACCTCGTGTACCAAAATGTCGACACTGCTCATGTCACGAAGGTGTTTCGGTCACAAAATCCACTAAATACAAAAATACTTAAAACGGACATAATTTCGATGGCGGAGCCTAAACAACAATTTGGACAAAGATAAAAAGTGAAATACCAATTGCCATACATGACGGTGGCCGCCTCCACACGCCGTGGGGAGCAAGTCCCTGCTAAACATACCTATGGAGTTAACTTACATGTGTGTGCCCAGGTGAACTGCCTCCGAACAGAGCTGATAGGGAAGAGACCTCTAGCACACATGACCACTAGCCTGGCCAGGGCTCATCGCCGCGCATGCGTCGAGGAAAGGAGAGGGGAGGCAAAGAACACACTACATGGAACAAGGAAAAGGGGATACCGATCGTCGCCGCATCTGCCGCCGATGATCATGGTCAGTTTATAAATCTTCCTGACGTCGCAAGCGCCATCGAAACACAAGTCACTCCGTGCAACGTATATATACATACATGTATATACACATATATATGTACATATATACACATATATACAGATACATATACACATATATATACATATATATACATATATATGCACATATATACATATATATATATATACATTTATATATATTCTTATATATGTACACATGCATGTCTACATACATGCATTTATACATACATGTATATATACTTTTATGCATATATACATACATGCATATGTACATACATGCATATACATATACATGCATATATATTCATACACATATACATACATTTGTATACATGTACATGTATAAACATATAGCCTACATATATATATTCATATATATATATACACATAAAAATATGTACATATATACATACATGTACATACATAAATATACATATATATACATATAAATAAATATACATATGTACATATGTATATACATATAAATAAATATACATATGTACATATGTATATACATACATATAAATAAATATACATATATACATATGTATATACATACATAATAATAACTATACATATTTACATATGTATATACATACATATATACATACACATATATACATAATTATATCTTCACGTACATAAATATATATTTACATACATATGTATATATTTATATACAAATATGTATATACATATACATGAACAGGGTGGTCCTGAGCAACAGGTATAAACGCAGGAAGGGATAGTGGAACATTTGATATACACAGGTTTTCCTGGTACTCTATCGTTTCAGCGAATGATTCGCGTGCATTTTTCACGAAATCTATAAGCCCTATACAGTTGAAATAAGAGGACCATTTTTATTACAATGCTCGCATTACTCAATAGAACATCGTCAAATGTTCCACTATTCCGATGGCACAAACGTTTATTCCACTTAGATGGTGCCCTCCCCCTGTACTTCATTAATGGTTGAAGGTATCAAGCAGCATTTAATGTTTGATGACTATTGTAACACAAATTAATGTTCAGACTATTATCTGTTTCCAATATTTAAAATAAATACGGTTTTCAAATTCGATATTCTGCAGTGCATTACTCCCACAATGTTACACTTAGGTACAGAGTATCCTACATTTGTCCTACTTTATTTTCCATAGGGAATCACCTCCCTGCGTTTGTACCTGTATTTCAAGACCATCTTGTATACACATACATAAATATATATTTACATACATATATATATCTACATATATATGTATACATACATATATATGTATACATTCATATATATACATATATATGTATACATACATATATATATATGTATACATTCATATATACATATATATGTATACATACATATATACATATATATGTATACATACATATATATATATACCGTACATATATGTATACATACATATATATACATATATATACATATATATGTATACATACATATATATATACCGTACATATATGTATACATACATATATATACATATATATGTATACATACATATATATATACATATATATGTATCCATACATATATATCTACATATATATATGCATCCATACATATATTTACATATATATATATGTATCCATACATATAAATATATATCCATACATATATATATATATATATATATATATATATATATATATATATATATCCATACATATATATACATTTATGTGTGTCCATACATATATATACATATATATGTATCATACATATATATACATATATATGTATCATACATATATATGTATCCATACATATATTTATACATATATATGTATACATATATCGCTGTGCTAGTTCAATAGTGTAACATCTCAAAACATGGCAAATTTTGGTTTAATACATGATTACATTAAAAAAATGAAGAACTTTCTAATGCAAAACCATAACATCTCAATATCCACATAGAAAGCTTAAAATTGCTATGTTTTTGTATAACCTTCGATAACTAGTTGTTAATGTTTAGAGCTCTATAGTAACATTTTTAGTTATTAGATTTTAAGTTATTACTGTGTGTCACATATACAGTGCAACACTATACAACAAGAAAAGTTCGGTGTTGCACTGATAATTGCTGTTCCTGGGACAGTGTTTTCATTGTTGCACTGTAATATTTTGTTATGTTATAGTGTTCCTCACAATGCTTTTATGTGCATGGTCATCTCAAGAGTGCAATATCGTAACATCTCAAAATAATACACTGTATCACAAGTAGAACAGTATTTTTCCCTTATTGTTTTAACACAACATTTTGAAATGTTATAGTATGAGACTGTGAATTCTCCTTATATTATAGCAATATGTTATAATGTGATAGTATTGCTCTATGGCAGAAGCTCTTTGTAAGGAATTTTTTTATTGTAATGAAATATTTTAGGCTGTACTATTGGTAGTTTCCTTTTCCACAAAATTATGTGTGTCAAGATAGATTGTTTGGAATTCCATGATGTGCCTGATGTAGGAGAGGATTTAAATGGTACATTTTAAACGTCTTGAATGTGAAGTAAATACGCCATGGAAAATGAAGACTCGCGATTTATGAGTAGAGGGAAGAGGATTGTTGAGCTGGATAAGGTAAATTGAGTAGGTTTAGTTCTACTAGTTAGATAAAGTTTGGCAAAATGTTTCAATGAGACCAAACGCTGCTTAAAGATCAAGTGTAATGTATGGTTTGTAATTAAACCTTAAATGTGAAATCTGTCCAGTACAACAGGTTTTTAGTAACAAATCATTGCAATCAAAGGGAGTTTAAATTTTAAAGCCAATACCATTGTTGCTGGATGTTGACTTATCTCATTATTATTTATTGATTTGCGATAGCACTCATAATTATATAGTTTACATTCACGGCACAGAACTCAATACTGTCGTACAGCTAAGAAATGTAGTGTTTGTCAAATATGAAACAAAATAACAGTAGGTACAATGTACAAGAAATTTTTTCTGTTAAGTAAATAACTATTTTAAAAAATTCCTTACAGTTACTTCACGAGAGATAAAGTAGCTATGCATCAACAATGTAATGTTACAGTAATTCAATGTACCAGTAAACAATGTTTTTTCAGTAAATGGTATAGGTGTAAATGTACCTATTACAAAACAATAAATGAAAACTTTTTATAATGCTATAATAAACAAATATACACCAACATTAAAATACTCACATGAATAGTAGTAACGGTACTTAAAGTTATGAAATTTATTTTTTAGCAGTAATCTCACAAATATTTTTGTATGAATCAACCAAGTCATTGTTGTCTTTGGTGTTGCAAAGTTTGCTTCATTAATTCTATTATTTCAGACACAGACAAATTTATGTATAAGGATATTAAAAAAACATTAATTCTTCAAAATTGCTGAAAACTAAATGTAAACTCCGTGTGTGCAGATGTGCTAATAGACCTTATTAGTGTGTAAAGTAGATCAATTTAAATTTGACAGTTTTATAGTTTTCTATGCTAAACAAATAAGAACCTACACACTGCCATCTGGTATTGCAGGGGAGAATTAAGACAGCATCTCCAAGTCACACTTGTAGAAGTGGCATGCAGTCAGAAAGATGTTGCAGAGACAATTCGGATGATCCTCAACACAAGGGTCACCCTCCAGTACTTAAACAGCCTTTAACAGAATCTGCAGAATACTTCAGCATTGCAACCCAAAGTAGAGTTCAGGTGGAAAAAATTCAAGCCATGGAAGAGATAGAATTTAATACACTGTATTCAGAATTAACGGCAGACCCAATTCAACAAGAGGAAGAGATTACTGAAGGCCTAGTTCTGAATGAGCACACACAATTTTCATCACAGCCTCCTGGAGTGCCAAATACTTCCATGCAAGTATCGGTACAAGATGAAACTACTATCAGGCAGGAAAAAAACCAGCAACGATAACGGGACTGATTATTTCATTGACAGTACAAGTGATGTAGCTGTTGACTTTGATGTTCCTACTGGTCAAGAAGTAACAT
>PNEQ01013645.1:0-2500 GCA_003012365.1 Medauroidea extradentata | reverse complement strand
TTTGTAGAAGTATATTTCGCAAAGAAAATTATTCTTGTGGTATTATTATTCCCCACCTTTATATATTGTTTAAAACTAAACCACCAAATCACCTCACGACCTTATCGTATCCAACATTCTTGGTACTTTTTTGTTTGTTTGTGGCCCATATCTATGACAGCCCTCCGGCCAATAGTACAGCTATCATAATAGGTTACAGTATCAAGGAGACGTATGAGAATAATCTTCTGGGAACAATTTCGCATACAGACAAATATTTCAGACCATTTGGACGAACACGAATTAACACCGAGCCAGACCTGGGAATCGAACCCAGAACCCCTCGTACCAAAGTCGGCCGCGCAGCCAACTGAGCTACGGGGGGTCGGCTAATTCTTGATACAATTGAACACTATGTGTTTCCACGTGCATGTTGGGCAATGGTGCCATACAGCGAACACTTGTGGAACTGCTGCTATCCCGAGACACAATTCTCTTTGCTGTTCCTATTCTTTCTGTAACCCTATTGTGGCCATCCTTACTCTTCTACCCCGTTCTCTGCACATGTATATCCACAAGCTCTGATCAAGTAAGTGTGCGTAGCTGTGTCGGCCTTTATTTCTTACCTTCTTGTATGTGAGGTCGGAGGCAGTGCTCGTTTAAAAGCACGATGTGAGATATGTTCTTCAGTAGGCATATTGGTTTCCTGGCTACTTGCACCCCATGGTCTGCAAGACAGTTGCCGCAACTTTTGTCAAATTGTAGTTTGGTAGAGTTTTTCTAACTTCCACTTGTTGTGTCGTCCTCGAAATTTAAGTTTAGATAACTTGTTTCGATAAACTTTATGTAAAATTTTAAGTATGCGAGTTTCTTTTGATAATTTCTATGTAATTGAGCATGTCATAATATAATTAAACAGATTATTGAAAATCTGGCTCACTTATTATCGGTAGCTATTGTTTCGTCCTTTCGAAAAAAAAAAAAAAAAAGGGTGTACACTATCCGTCTGTATACATACTCATCTAGATACATATCAAACATTCGGGATTGTATCTATCAGGAAAAACCATCAGGATACTACATATCTGGAAACTATCCATGAGGATACCAATCAAACATCCTTGAATCTATCCATTTTGATACTATCCATCAGGATACCTTCACGAACATACTATATACTTAATACCATGATTCTGTCCATGTGGATATTATTTATAAGGATTAATCTGAATTTTATTCCTTTGGATACTATCCATCTAGATACTATCCATCTGGATACTATCCATCTGGATACTATCTATCTGGATACAATCTATTTGGGTACTATCCCTCTGGATACTATATATTTTGATACCATCCATCTGGATATTATCGAATTAAATATCATACATTTTTATGCTTCTAATCTGGATGCTTATCCAGATTATATATATCTGGTCACTTTACATCAGTTTGCTAGTATCCAGTACGATATCATCAAATCAGGAAACTACCCAGATGAATATTATCCAGATTTAAATTAAGTGCCCAAATGACTAGAACCCTGACACATGGGTAGCATCAAGTTGGGTAGTTACCAGACGGAAGGTATCCGGATGTACAGTATCCGGATGGACACTATCCGGATGGACAGTATCCGGACTGACAGTATCCGGACTGACAGTATCCAGACTTACAGTATGCAGACTTACAGTATCCAGACTTACAGTATCCAGACTAACAGTATCCAGACTTACAGTGTAGAGACTTACAGTATTCAGACTTACAGTATCCAGACTTACAGTATGCAGACTTACAGTATGCAGACTTACAGTATCCAGACTTACAGTATGCAGACTTACAGTATCCAGACTTACAGTGTAGAGACTTACAGTATCCAGACTTACAGTATTTAGACTTACAGTATGCAGACTTACAGTATGCAGACTTAACGTATTCAGACTTACAGTATCCAGACTTACAGTATCCAGACCTACAGTATCCAGACTTACAATAACCAGACTTACAGTATCCAGTCTTACAGTATCCAGACTAACAGTATCCAGACTAACAGTATCCAGACTAACAGTATCAAGACTTACAGTATGCAGACTTACAGGATCCAGACTTAAAGAATGCAGACTTACAGTATCCAGACTTACAGAATGCAGATTTACAGTATGCACACTTACAGTATCCAGACATACAGTATCCAGACTTACAGTATCCAGACTTACAGTATCCATACTTACAGTAACCAGACTTACAGTATTCAGATTTACAGTATCCAGACTTACAGTACCCGGACTTACAGTATCCGGACTTACAGTATCAAGACTTACAGTATCCGGACTTACAGTATCCGGACTTACAGTATCCGGACTTACAGTATGCGGACTTACAGTATCCAGACTTACAGTATCCAGACTTACAGCATCCAGACTAACAGTATCCAGACTTACAGTATGCAGACTTACAGTATGCAGACATACAGTATGCAGACTTACAGTATGCAGACTTACAGTATCCAGACTTACAGTAT
>PNEQ01013644.1:0-18779 GCA_003012365.1 Medauroidea extradentata | reverse complement strand
AATATTTTAATTGTGACCGTTATAATCCGTGATTTTTATCTCTTTGTTACTGTAATTATTTTGTAAATAAATTCAAATGCTAAATAATACGTTTCAAAAGTACAAAGTATAACGTGTTCTTGTTATAGCCATGGTAAATCGGCAGCGCTCATCATGCCTTCATTTGTTTTTAGTGTCGCGCGGGTCGGCGAATAATAAGTAGAGTCCCGGATATTTCGCGGGTTCAACGACCAGCCGGATGGACTGCACAGTCCTGTGTACAATCTGTCCTTAGATACTTGTACATTGGCTGCTGCTCCAGTGAGTGAGCATTTGAACATTTGACGATGCAGCGTGGGCGTCACGGAGTGTTTCTATGAATGTCCGCCATTGGTTCGGAGTCCGCAAGGTCACGTGTAATAAACAATGACCCGATCGAAATAGTTTCCAACATGTACATGACTTAGAAATCCAACCTCTCCTCACCTGAATCCGCGAAATTTCCGGGGCTCTAATAATAAGCAGTGACTTACCTGACACCATCTTGGGACACGGCGCAAACACGTCTAGGAATACGCTCAGCGAGTTTGGTCTCTGTCGTTGCTTTTCTGGCGCCTGAGATGGTAGTGCTTATGTAGACCCTAACTTTTTGTTTAGGAATACCGGCCTTAGACAAGAAAGCAAAGCCTCACTATGTTGAAGTGAATTGGTTACATAAATAGCGTACACGATTTAAGAATCACGTATACCGTAAACCAAAGTTTAAATTACTGTGATGTACTCAAACTGAATACCAGGTTAAGGTATTTAAAAGATAAACATAATTGTTACACTCACTTGAAATCAGACGTTCGGCTGTATGTGCATCTACACAAAGAACAGTATTGTCCAGAGAACTTATGCTGACGTTTCATCCCGGGAATGTAATGTAATGATATAATGAGCTTGGCGGGACTTTTATCATATTAAATGAGGGTTCAAAATACGTTAGAATTCTCGCTGATAGTAATATTTATACGAATATGGTTTTCTGGAATTTTTGACATTGAGTCTCCTTCCTATATTACTTTTGCATAAAGTTTATTGTAATTTATATTAGCGTTAAAATTGCATTTTATTTAGGTTACAAGCTATAATTCAAACACTTGTAAGCTCTTGTAACTACCCCAATTGCCTCTCGCCAATAAAAAGTAATAATATAAGTCGAGAAATTTTTCATTAATTCCAACTGTAAGAAAAGTCATGTCATCTTTAGATTCAACAGAATAGTGTCTAACATTTATAAACTGCGTTTTAAAACGTTTATTTATTAAATACGGTCAGTTGACAACTCGTTTTCCCCTAAGCGTACTTACAGAAATAGCAAGACCAACAACCATAGAGTAGTGTAGAAATACAAACTGTAGATGAATGAAAATGTTCTTCTGTCAAATGTCTTGCCAATTCCTAAAACACAGTGGATAGAGATGAAGGTTCATCGCGGGGAAATTTGACTGTTTGCTGCTTTACGATAAGTAGGGCCACGATTTTGTCGCGAAAAGATTTTTGCCCCACTTTGTTTCAGTGACTCACGTGCATACCGGCAGTTCTGTTTCAAGGTTATTGGCAGCGTGTCTTTGTTCAGACACGTTTCTCATTTGACTGCACCAATCAGAATAAGATTATTGTGAGTCTGTACGTCTATAATTTGCCAAGGCAAGTGAGGGTAAAATAATCCAACCACAGACGATGTAGCAGAGCTGCAGGTGTGCACATGACGCATCGAAACCAAATGTTGCAAAAATCTTTTCGCCATAAAATCGCGGCTCTAACGATAAGATTACTGGCTTCCGCTTGTACGTAGAGCTGTTGCGCTGTTTAACTAAGTCAATAAGAATCCCGCTATTGTAGTACGACGCTTATGATTGGTCTGCAGACAGCTACGTTGCGTCAGAGATATATCAATCACAATCACCCAACGATTCATGTCGCAAGAAACCACAGTGTTTACAAGGGTATGCATACGTTGGTACAAAACTTTTCTCATTTAGTGTCATGAACATTTTGCGATAATAATTAGCCCCAGTTAGTTTCAGTGCTTTACGTGCACATCTGCTTCTCTCCTTCATGGCTATTGGCAGCATGTCTGTGTGAAGTGACGTCACTCCTTTGTGCCAACCACAGTAAGGTTACTACCGCGGCACCACATGTGTGCTATTTGCAGCTAGAACCCCAAGACACTTGAGATTTAAAACATTCAATCACTAATTATTAATTATTAGAGACACTTTTTTTTTTGCTTTTTAAATAGATTTTTTAAACATACAAAAAATTTTGTAGTTAATTTAAAACATGTCAAGCAACAGTCCGTACTATGTTAGTTACAGTATGAAGTTTTTCATTTCATTATGTTAATTGGTTTTTGTGGCTTATAAGTAGAGGCACGATTATTTCGCGTATTCATCTGGTAGCAGCTTAGACTTCTCAGTCCTATACACGTACCGGCCACAGTCGCGTATTCATTGGCTTCTTATCGTACAAGAGGGTGCCACGTGAGTTTATTTTCTTATTCCTTACTGGTTTGCAGTCGTCAAATGTGTATCGAAACTACTGTTGTCCGATCACAGTGATGCCAGTGAAGTATACGTTGTTGATGTTCAACCTGAACTAGAATCAAAACGCGAAATAATCGTGCCTCTACTTATAAGAGTTAAAAACGTGCAAATGTTGACTTGAAATGCCATTACGAGAAAATAGTGTGAACCATTTTTTTTTTTGTTTACAAGAGGAAAATGTACTTCCGAGTAGCGTCCGCAATACTAACATTATTTCATACAAATACAAAATTACGATTTTTCCTTACTTGGACACCCTTAGACAACATTTTTACAGAATGTTGATTTTAATTAGCCATCTGAGTGAGGCCAGTATAGATTTGAACAACTTTCGTTCTAGTTAAATGTAGGTAGACACTATACAAGCCTATATTTCAAAACGTATCATAATTTATTTTGCAAGTAGATTCTTGACGCAAAAGTTTTGTATATCAAATACAAGTGCGTCGAACTTAAAAATAGAAAGCTTACTACAGACGCGAACGGCTGAAGTATTTTGTGTTAGAATTTTGTAAAGGACTACTTTCCCATTCTCCTCTTCAATCTTTCTTCTTTGGTGGATCCCATCTCCGCCTATCCTCGACACACGCCTGGCTGCGAGTGGCAAACAAAGAAGCTATCGCCAATCGATACGCCTCTTAGTAGGCAGCCAGCATCTCCCAAGGTGAAACCATGCTCTCGTGCAAGCCGATACGCCACACAATAGAGGCGAGAGCTTACTGCATGTTTTACCATCGCCGTGTGAGGTACGCAAGAATAAAGTATGCAACGGCCGAAGCTCTGTACATCGCTCGGCGGTCTAGACAGACGGCCATCTTTAGGTCCGTTTTCCCTATCCTAGTGACGATGACCTGGGCCCCTGGACACAGCAAGGCTTAGCCAAGGCCATACATAGTCTTCGATATGGAAACCTTGCCTACAAGAGAATATAGTTGGTACGCTTTTAACTGAGCACTTCCCAACGTTTACAATTACATATTTATTTATTTATTTATCATGTTTATACAAGTAAAGTTTTGAAAGTTGTAAAATATTAGCACTAGTTTTTAGTTACACGGACATTTTCGTATGTGTAATAGTAATTATGTCGGCATATTAGCTCACTGAAAATACTAAGCAGTACTCAGGTTATCCTTAACAGCCTATAGTTTGGATACCTTAGCACCCTTAAGGCAGTGGATTTCCTTGATTTACACACAGATAGGTAAGGTTAATTCTACTACAGTTTAGGAAGATAGACTATTTACTTAGGGACGAATTTGGTATAGGCTGTTCAGAATAAACTGAGCCCTGCTTACAACTTTCTCTGAGTCATTGTGTCTCTACTTTCACTATTTTAAAAACCGAAACTACCATGTGACTAAAAACTATTGTAAATATTTCATAACTCTGAAAATTTCACTTTTGTAACTCCAACTAATACATTGTTTTTAATTGTGTAAGTGTAGGGCACTGCCACGGTCGCAGAAGAACAAGTCTGGACACTCGCCTGGATATTTGACCCCCTTGTTGTTTGGCTGTAGTTCTCCAAGTTACCGATAATATTGTGTTTTATTGGCGCTGATGTTACGGGGGTCGGACTAAACTCCGTCCACTTCCTTTCCGCTAAGATAAACAATTTATCAAAACGTATTTTTTATCAATTTATAAAATACTTTTTTCGCTCACAAATTTAAGAAAAGGCTCCAGCAATCTTTATTTACTTTATAAATTTAACAATGGTAAAAAGTGGGCGGAGTTTGAGACTGACCGCCCGGAAAACAGGGCCAAAAAGTACGACATTCTCGGTAACTTGACGAACTACAGCCAAACAACAAGGGGGTCAAGCAAAATACATTGTTAGATAGGTGAGTGTTCAGACCTGTTCTTCTATGACCGTGGGCAGTGCTCACTTTAAAGTGAACCGCCTATAAGGACGAGATTCTTCCGCCAGTTGCGTTGGCGTCGGTAATGGGGCTACGAACTTTGCCGATGTCGGTACCGAGGATTCACGAATGTCACGTCATTAAAGTTAATCCCGGCAGGAAATATTTCCATCGCGTTGCGTTTAAACAGCGAACTTAACTACATGTGCCTGCATCCAGAACGTTACCTGCTTGAATGCTATCAGTCAAAGCCTGATTATTGTCGAGAATCTGTGTTAATAATGCCGAGAAATTGTCACCAACGCAAAATATCTCAAATTGCAAGTTGGAACTCGACTCGTAAAACGACAACGGCGTGGTCACATTCGTGAATCCTCAGCAAAGTTCGCAGTCCCCTTACTGATAGCAGCTCAACTAGCGGCAGATGTTTTCCCTTGCCAAACTAATGGCATTGAATTTCCTTACCTATATCAGAATGAGACATAACGTCGGACAGCCAAACGAAACACGGAAAGCCACTGCCGAGGGCGAGCTCAAAGCTCTATTAAAACGACCGTAGTTGGCAGGGTTGTTACATATAAGGCTTCTACTAGAGACGGCTACGGCAATGCACAAAGCACGGGTTGAACGTCAGGCTGATAGAGCCAGCGGCGATGAAGTTAGACAAGCGAGTGTTCAGCCCACATAGCGAGTAGGGCGCCAACTTCGCTTTACGCCGCGCCGTGAAAATTGCATTTCGCGCTAAACTCACGCGCGAACAACGTTTCCGCTAACTAACTGCATTTACCCTCGCTAACCCGGTTGTGTCGACCCTGCGATTCCCCCGACCCTTGGACAATGCGCCTCTTCATCTGAGCGATCACAGCCGTTTCAGACGCGTTATGCAGCAGTGAGTGAAATTTTGGTCAGCGCTTAGATTGGCTCCCAGCTAGACAATCTGTGTATGATCTCTAATGACAACGCAGACTGGCGTATATTATTCAGCGTTACCTCTATGCCCTAGCCACTTAATAAAACTTGCATTCACGGTATTGCTACTTTATTTCCCGTGAGATATGAAGCGGTGACTATGTCGGTTATTTAAAATGGATGTATAGTGTAAAGGCCAACGTATGTTTCTATATTTTTGCAATACGAATGATTTATTACTAAAGTATAGACGTTTGAAGTAGAAGTTTCTGTGAAGCGACCGGAAAATAATTTTTATATTAATGTGCTGCATTTTTTAACCGGCAGGGACATAGTTTCAAGTATATTGTTCCGTTTGTGTTTCCGCGTGTGTGTGTGTGTGTATGTATATATATATATATATATATATATATATATATATATATATATAAGGGACTTAGAATGACAGTGGTGTAAGTCACTTTTATTAAGAGGTACTTATTACATGTATATTAATTATGCTACAAAAGACAGATCCGTTCCAATCATTGCACTTTTTTTTCTCAATTTTCGAAGTAAATCTCAAGTACTAAAAAAACGGGTGTTGTAGTTAATATGTAAGCGCAATTAATCATTTTTGTAACAATTACTCTAAGTCACTTACACCACTGTCATTCTAAGCTTTTCTAGTACATGTTTATAGGTATGCATATATAAATATGTGTGTAAACAAACTGGGAATCTAACCACTAGACGATCCACGTCTTAGTAGCTGGCGAGTGCTCTATTCGCTTTTACTACAGCGACTACATTTTCCCAGAATTAGTATAAAACATGACATATGTTGTTTTGTGCTTAGAATTGCTCTCATTACTTCGTCAATATTACGAAAATATTCCAGAATATGTAGTGAAATGTAATCCTATGAAGAGTAGATGTATGTTGTACATATTACTGTTCTTGTTGAGAATACTTGTATATTAGAGACACGAATATGTCGCGGGTTCAACGACCTACCGGCTGAACTCCTCAGTCCTGTGTATACTATGTCAGGCAACTACTCGTCCGGAGGCCACGGTGGCCGAATGGTCAGACCTCTTGCCTCCCACCAAGGCGATTTGGGTTCGATACCCGGCGGGGTCGGTCCCCGGATTTTCGCACGTAGGAATCGTGCCGGACGCTGCCGTTTGTGGGCGGGTTTTCTTAGGGATCTCCCGTTTCCCCCACCCATTCATTCCGGCACTGCTCCACCCACATCATATCACCTACTACTCACATAATCTCTGAAGACCTCGATGTTAAGCTCTCACCCACTCAAGATTGTGTTTTACAAGTACTGATTACCGTCAGTATTTGTTGTTGATGGTGATGTTTAGAAATTCAGTACCCAAGGTTTAACGGAAATTTACAATTAGCGAGATTGACGTCTGATCAGCAGCCGTATCGCTACAAGATCGATCTAAGAACATTTCTTGCGTTCTTCTGTGTCGTCTAGTTTTGAGTCTGTGATAAACCGCTACGTATATCAGTTTTGCAGCTGTAATTAGTTCGGTCCCGTCTTGTGTTTTTGTTTCTGTTTCAGTCTTAATTTGTGCCATTTCGGTTGTGCTGTCCTAGATATCTTAACGTTTCGATCCTCTTTTATCAATTATTCGTTCCAATATATATTATTTTCGTTTTTTTTTTAAACAATAACTACAGTGTTTATCAATATCCAGACGTAATTTGTCGAGAGATTAGTTCGTTATGTCAATTAAACTTTTCTTATTTTTCGCAATCCATATTCAAACTTTGAATGTTACAATGCCAATTCATCAGAAATGCACTTCACCAGTAGGTAACATATGTTTGCTCACAAATATTCAAAATACAATTCTAAGATCTAGTATTTTTGTATTGACTTCCAGATTCCTGCATATTAATAAAAGTTTCTACTGTTACTTTGTGCCGTTTCATATACGTCTAAAGTTTAGTACACTTTACGTTTTTGGTTTAGACCTCAGGTATTAAGTTCTGAAATTTTCCAAAATCCTTATTTATATTCAGAGCTAGCGAATTATAACAGTTTTCACTTAAAATACATCAAAAAGTCTAACTATTTGGCAACATCAAGACGGTGTGAAGTAAAAACATCCAATCAATGTGAAGTAAAAACTTCCAGATGGTGTGAGGTAAAAATGTCCAGACGGTGTGATGTAAAAACTCCCAGATGGTGTGAGGTAAAAACTTCCAGACGGTATGAAGAAAAGCATCCAGTCGGTGAGAGGTAAAAACATCCACTCGCTGGCCATAAAACCGAGTTTGAGATGGGTATGTAAGACATTGAAACAACTTGGTGAAACATTCTTTTCACCAAAAGTCAGTGGTTGTAGTCAATAAGCAGCCAGTGGCAAGTTGCTCTCTTCTCGAGTGTGTAGATATATGTTCCTGGTGTTAACCGACAGGTAAGCCAACCCAGTTTTTTCTGGTCTTTAGTGAAAATACTGACGTGGGCGAAAATCTTAATGTGTGTGTATGTTTTTAACAAAATTAACTTTCCTAGGGTAGTACACGATTGCGAGCAACTGTTGCTTGGTAATTGAAATCGCACGATCAAACAGAATAATTAGACGAATAAAATCATTAACTGTTACGCCATAAAATTATGAAGACCTTACCCGTCGCTTTTTCCTATTGCGTCTACAAGCTCGTTGTGACTGGCTGTCATGGTGTCGACACATCATATACGCGGTATATTCACGACCGCATCGCGCGAACTCTCACTCAACACACCCACGCCGACGTGACGGGTACTTTAATCCGGTTACATAGCAGAACTTCCGAGGGTCAGTTCGGAAACCCAAACAGCCGGAGTTTAACCACGACCCACTGACTTGATCGAATTACCCGCATCTCTTGCGCGATCAACTTGGAGTTTATCCTGCCTCTCTGGGGGTAGCTTGGGTTAATGGGTCTAGGCCAGGGGGTTTCAACCCGCGGACCGACATGCCACGTTCGTATTTTTATAATGTGGGTCACTTGAATATTTTTATCACACGTGATAACGGATGCATTATTTTTCGGAAAGTTATCAGACGCGGTACGCAGATCATAGGACTTAGTAAAAAATTACTTGACTTTTTTTGTATTCTATTAAACATTTCTTGACCACATGAAACATCTAAAGGAACCGATACAGCGACTTGTATTTTGTTTATTATATAATTGGCTTTCGAAACGTTGGTCTTGAAACAAAAAATCTACGGAACAATTTCTTAAATTTCATTTAAGTAAGGTACCGTTATTTAATGCGTATTGTTCAGGCTTTGTTTTATAAATTACATACCCTAATTTCAATGATTTCACGACGTGAATTCAAGTTTTTAATTCATGTATTTTGACAGCTATGTGCTCGATTGTAAAACAATTTTGTTGCATACACTTGAACGTCGAAACTTTGCGGCAACTAGTCCTAGTTATAGGTGGACCATATCATAGAGTTACACGAAATGAATAAATTAAGATTTTCTATATTTTCAGCTCTAGGCCTACATGACGAATTAAACGTTTCTGGGTTAATTTTCAACAACGTCAAAGAAAGTAGGCACATTAGTTACGCTGGTTACTTTTAGTTCATCATTATTTGCCTAAAACCGTCCAGAGCGTGCGTAATAAATTGAGAACCAATAGTTGTTGCCTATGCAGTCTAGAATTTGTTCTGGAAGGTAATTTTTCGTTACTGGTTCGACGGAAGTGAGGTTAAACAATAAGTATTTTAGGAATGTATTTGATTGTGAACTTTGTATAAAGGAATATATATAAAACCGTAAATAAATAGAAACAAAAAGTAAAATGACATAAACTTGAGCTTGACGAAAATTCAGAACAAAGTTTCTTTACGCAAAATTTTTATACTTTTCCTTCCAGCGTGGCTAGAAAAATCGTTAGTTCAAACTTTAGACCTAGAAAGGCGTAATTTAATTTTAAATTCGTCATAAAACAGGCGAAAATTTAAAACTCTACCAACAGTAAAAAAGTGACAAAATTATTTTACACATTTGCTCGTAATAATAAAAAATAACTTTACTGCTATTTTTCTGTCTGAAATGTGTTTAATGTTTTATTAATGTTACGTAAAAATATTCTTGCATGCATAATGACTGATGCATTATTTTGTCGGACATGTTTAGCGCGTGTTATTTATTTTATGTGTTAGAATTTACGTAAATATTTATCACTAATTTTAGAAACTTGCTAGACAATAAGTACCTAACTGAACTCTCTGTATGACACTAGGCGAGTTCCAGGACTAAATTAAAACGTGACAAATGTATGTATTAATGAAACTTAATTTATTTTAATATTTCAGATATTTGTTTTCGTTGTTTTACAGCACATACATACAATCCATCTTACGAAGGATTTGTCTTTACATTCAGGTTTTTTTTAAAGAAGCATTGTTATAAGATAAAGAATTATAATGGATACTTAATACATAAGATTCTTATCATATGGATTTAAAACCACTGAATGCTAAAACGAAGGACTCCTTTATAAATCTGTCGAGAGTACTAAGCAATGAATTCCTTCTTTTTCTTTTCTAAAGCAACGGAAGTTGAACGGATGAAGAAGAAAATACTTGAAAGTATTTATCTTGCTCATGAATGCCTGTAGGTATTATTCCTATTTATTCAAGAGAGCAAAAAATTAAACACGACGAAAGCCTAAATATGAAACACAGAAATCGCATTTTCGACGGAACTATATCTAATGAGATCAAACGTAATTTTGAATTTATAGCAGAGAAGAAACTTAAAACAGGAAAGTTGAATTGAAACTTTAAAAGATTATATCAAAATATCTTGCAGCAGTTCGTAGTCTTAAATGTGATTCAATTTTTTTTGTTCGGTTAGTCTCTCTGAAGAAAGACAAAGGAACCCTTATTTTCACAGGCAGAAACCGCCCTATGGAAGGGAATTGCATGAAAAAAAATACAAAGTTAAAAAGACAAACATTGCTTCTCAATGACTGTCTTACAAGTACTACAAAATTATTCCCCAAGATCTTGCTGAAAGTCTTCGGTGAGAAACAGTTTTACATTTGTTTCGGGATAGCGTTGTATTACACATAATATCGAATAAACCCACTTGTTAAAGAGTAATTATTTCATTAAGAACAATATTTTCGATACGCATATACATCCTGTAAGATTACAAACCTCAAAGATGAGAATAAACATCAATATTTTTGTATAAAATAATACGTGTCGTAGTGGTGTTTTGCATTGGAATGAGTACAAAGAAAACCTTATCCATTTAGGTGAGTGAAAAATGGCAGATTTTGTGTAGATAAACTTTTAAACAAGTACGAGGAATTATCTGCTCAGCCGTACTGATTTCGTCATTTAAGTTTTCCGACATCACTACAGGCAAGTGCTGGGATGATATCTTACGAGGAGTCTTAGCCGGTGCCGAATTTCCACCTTTGACGCGTGGTAACAGCATAGCGATAAGAGCCAGTGTCCCACGCTCGACGAGAAGAATATCGTCTCTATTCGCAGCGCCAAACTGGCGTGCAAGGTTTTCCTTGTAGTCTTTTTCCTACTGGACTCTTAAACAGTGACCGCAACATTTTATTTTCTAATAGTATGACGTAAAGACCAATGCATGCCTCTTGCATTGCACTTTACAAATTCAGGTAATATTTTTAGAGTTACAGCAGTAAAAAAAAAAAAAAAAATGCCATTTTGAGAGGTCCGAAAATCATGTTTCTAACAAGCGTGCTGAATTTTTGAAAACATAGAAGAATAGTTCCAATTGTGTGTTCTTTTCGTAGGTAAACATAAAATGGATAAGTTAAGTGGTTTCGCAATTTTTGTCACCATTTTTAATTTTTTATTTGTACCAGAATTTTTTTTATTATTTTAGACACGAAATGTGACTAAATTTGGCTCTTATGAAATTTTTTTATCTCTCATAGTTGTCGTGTAATGGCTTGTTAAAGTCATATTTTGCATGTTTTCGTTTTAAGGCCTTACACTAAAACCAACTGATATTCCAAACTAAAAAAAATCACAGTGGATAAAGACATTGCAGACTACAATGTCATGCTTATAAATATAAAGAATAAAAATTATTTGTATTTTTTTTAAATGCTGAATACGAAAATAAAAATTAATAAAAAGTGAGACAGTGTTTTGTATTGAAATCAAAAAGTTTGACACAAAACATCGATTTGCACTAGACAACTCCTGATTGGTGCAATTAGTATTATATGTACATAAAGTCAATAAGTAGTGCTTTTATTTTAATTCTTGACTCCATTGATAATGATATAATGACATGAACCATGTGTTCTGTAGCCGGCATTCTGGAAGTGTGCGTAACATCTAAAGTCCACACTAAGTCCTCATAAAATTTCGGATTTCCATGCACCAATCCCTCTAAGTACGCTATACTACTTACTGCTTAGGTTTTAAACTGCGTAATCACTTTATGTGTTCTCCTCGATAATGGCTGTTTATAAAAATACAGTCAAAGAAATTTAAGAAATAGAACTACATTATTCTGAGCCATACTATAGATGTAGCAAGACTAGTTGAAAATGATTAGCAGTCTGCCTAAAGACCGCACTTTCCCGAACCAGTAAGAATTAAACAGAGATGAGCGTAATTATTACTCTGGCCTTGTGCAAGACTGACCATTAATTTCCTGTATTGAAGCGTGTTGAATAAGAACGAAATACTACTCATTGAACTTTAGTGGTAAAGATAGTGGAAAACTAAGAAATTTAAGTGCTAAAATAATCCCCTAGTAACAGTATCATGTCGCAACTTACACTGAAAAGGAAAGTTTGTAGTAAATGGTCCCTCCCAAATAATTTTGTAGTAAAACACAAAATTATTTCTTGGTGCCCACAATTTTTTTTTGTGGTGATAAAATGTTTTTGTAGGGAGCACAACATTATTTGGCATGATCAATACCGAAAGAAAATATTTTGTACCTGCCACAATTTTTCTCTAGTGAACGTTATTGTTAGACGATTGCTGGACAGTTTATTCAAGTTTGCGCTCTGTAATGGCGTGGCAGTGTTCACATCGGTCTAGTCAAATTAGTACACGCGAGTAACGAAAAAACAAACATCAGACTCTTCGATGCAACATTAGAAACTAGTTGACAATCAACATACATTTCACATCGTGGATAACACACACACGCACACACAGACACACTCTCTCTCTTTCTATATATATATATATATATATATATATATATATATATATATATATATATATATATATATATATATCTGTGGGATATTATTTAAATTAGTTAACAAATGTAGCAAAGCTGCAAATTATCTGAAACGGAACCAATGGCCACTTCTGATAAACTGCTCAATTTTATATATATGCACACATAAACATCGATACTAAATTTCTTTGTGAATGTTTTAAAACTAAACAAAGTCATAAATTAAAAAATACCCGTTTTCCTTTTTCCTTTTTTTTTCTTTCTAAAATGATTACTACAATGCCACCTACGCTGTAAATCTAAATCGTAACCTATACCTGCATAATGTGAACATGATGCACCTGTCTTCCACCCCTTCACACAACCACCACTCCAACGAAAATAATAACAAATAGATCTCTATAGAGCAACCAACCTACTTTTTCTGTTAGCAATGTATTTGAGTACAGAAAAGTTTGCGGGTTGGCTTAGGAGGGCTTAGGAGTAGAATTCAACAGGCGGGCTGATTTTGCTCAGCCTAGATTTTAAGGACTCTACATTTAAAAGAAATACAACTAAAACCTGTAGACTAAAACTATTGAAAATTGACGAAATAAAAAACGCACACTTGAATTTTTTGCAAAATTATTTGCCATTTTACAACACTTAAATAATGCGTATATAATTTCTGGTGACTGAATTCGAAATGTGTTGTAAATTAGTGTTCCTATAATGAGAAATCTGTATACGATTTACTATTTACTGACTGAAATGTACATTGAAAATTAATGAAGAGCCATAAACGAGGATTGTGAAATTAAAATGGAGCAACGATGGAAAGCAAAAGTAAGGGAAATAGAGCTCCACATAAAACCCACATGTTTATACAAACAATCTCACTGGGAATCAAACCCACCTTGTCATTGTGTAAATTAAACAGGAAAACAGTCACTACTGGACCATCGCTGTGATTTTCGTTAGGCTTTGGATAATTTATATTATTTGTGTGGATGTTTAATTATTTACATTGATGTTCGCATTATTTATGCTGTTATTACACTCAGAATTATCTTGAATTAAACTGTCAGAGTTTCATATGTTGAAACACGGTGCATCACGTGAAGCTAGAGGATGGCAGAATGATAGGATATGATGTACCAAACCGCAGAGAAAACGACTCAGTTCATTTGCGTAAGTACACATTTAAACATTTACCCTATACGTTTGCTATACAGCTAATACCGTTAAAGCATATTTGGAAACATGTCGTGGATTAACTAAGATTAATTTGAAGAGACATAATTGTACATCAAATTCATTTCACAGCTTGTTATTTACAACTAAAATTGAGAAATCTGTCAAACAAACGACAGTTGCCACCGACACTCGTTTATTTTGCTGTAAATTTATGTAATCCGTTTTATATGCGACCTTATAACCTACAATTAACGTATAGTTATTTACACAACAAATATAAGTATATATGGCATTTTAATAGGAATCTCTACGGTACAAATTGGTACGAACGTTGACAATTATTATGCAAAAAAAATTATACAGTTAAATTATTCTGTTAAACCACGAAGTAGTTAAATTAACAAAATGCCCTTAAATTTTGGTAGTCATGCTTTTTTGTTTAATTTGTTACGATTCAGCGTGCGTTATTATGCAATTGTGATAAGCTACCAGCACAATATAAGTTATATATATGCTTTGCAGTAGCAACTTTGTCAGCGATAAAGAAAATATTCTTGATAAATGTGCTTGCTTTTATCATGGATTCACTCAAGATTCAACGTTATTACAAAAAAAAATTGTAATTTAGTGAATATACCGTTAAAAAATGTAGCATCATGTTCAAAAATGATGTCATAACTTTACTGGATACCGAACATTGCATAAATATATAAACGTTGACATACAGACATAGCTTACATACAGACAGGCGCGCGACATCATAAACCTATCTTTTTAAGAGGAAAGCAGGCTAAAAGCAGCCTATACAGATATCTACATGCTCGGACAGAGCCTGCAAGCAGTGGAAGTCGGTGGCTTGTCTCCGGGATGAGATGCAGCTGTCGAGAACTGTACAGGTTTGTATGCTGGTTGACGCTACTGACACTGACATGCTGGTCTGCAAGTGCCTCTTGTTAGTGAATGGCTGAAGGTCGATATCCATAGACAGGCTGTTTCGTGGTCATTGGTAGGACCACGATTTTTGATAAAAACAATTTAGCCCCAATTTGTCTCAATGCCCCACGTGCACATCAGGATTTCTGCTGCTAGTTTATTGGCAGAATGTCCTTGCGCAGAGGCGCCGCTCACTTGACTGTGATAATCAGAAAAGGTTACTGCCAGCCACCCTCAACGTCTGTGATTTGCGAGCAGAACCCCCAAGACGCCGAGAGTTAAAGACGTCCCGTCATTGGTAATGAAGCAGAACGCAGAGCTGATGATGAGCTTATTCAACATTGGTACACGAGAGTACAAAATTATTTACACAGAAAGTCAATGACTCTGGTAACGAAACCAGGAAATATTAATTACGTACTCAGGTAGAGCTTGCAAGGTGGACAAGAAAGCGGTAGCGATGGTTCGATTGGCGCTGCGTTGTTAGCGTGTCGTGGTATAATACAGACAGGGGCGGATTCAAAATGGAATTTGGGGGGGGGGATATATTTTTGCTAGCACCGGTTCGTCGATTTAAAGCGGGGGCGTCAGGGGGTCCTCCCCCGGAAAAATTTTGATTTTAAAATGCAAATTGGTGAACTTTGAGAAGATTTTGAACGTTAATGTTTAACACATGAGACACAAATTGGAACATTTTCAAAGAGCTTACGGTCAGTTTCTTAGAATATATGGCAAATTTCATAGCACCTACTGAATTTTCAATAGTTTGAATAAAAACGTTGGGCTCTTGGGGGGAAGGGGGGATCAACACTTAATACAGGTGGTTCGTGGTAAAGTAAGCGCAGGTGAAGTCGTCGTTATCCTTAATTTTCAAATATTTTGTATTTTTTTGCCACTTCCGTTGAAATAATTAAAGTTTATAGATAGTGCCGTACTTAAAAATAAACTTCTGAGGCAACAATGGAAATAGTTTTTAACCGATATTCCCTCTAAGTTTACACAATGCGCCTGTAGGGTAAATACATAAACAATACTTGGCGACAGCCTAGACTTAATTGCTCTGTACGTACCTAGACTAAGTCTGTGATTTCTTTGGACAGAGGCCTTTGTGTGTTGTTATTTACGTGTGTGCCCGCGTTGTAGACGACTGGTCGCTCTAAAACGTAACTTTTAATTATTTGCCAGATGTGATCATCATGGTTTACCACTGAATGTGTGAGTCAGCCGAAGCTATCGAACGAGTGTACGATAGCCGGTAAAAAAAAAAAAAAAACAACGCGAGTTAACCAGGTCCCGACACACTAAATAATATTTGTAAATTTACGACACCAATTTGTAGGAACACTGAAAAAATTAGGTATGGTAAAATCGTTTCACTTACATCAGTGGTAGCGTTTCTAAACATTTTAAGGAACGTGTCAAATGAATGCTGATGTTATACACTGTTTCATATAAGTTCGGATATATTCGACAGCATCTAATGGGCGTTAATTTGTGATATTTTGTGATTTTTTTGCACAAAACAAGACATTTTTTTAGATCTAAAATGAACATGAGATGTACATTTCAGCATTTGTACTGCTACGTTTGTCTTATGTAGTACCACAAATCACAAAATATTACAAATTATTGTCCTTCAGTTGCTGTGAAATTTATCCAAACTTATAATAAATGGAGTATACTGTTATTTTGTACCAATAACGTGCGGCATTTGCCCCATTTACAAGCTGAAATATATACTTTCTAATGTGTGTAAACTTCCGATTCTGTTTCGAAAGTTTTTTACAGTGTACCTGTATGGTAGCGTGCATCCTGCATAAAGGAGGGCGCACGCAGGACCTGCCGGTTGGGAGTCCAGCCCCGCGTGTTACCTGCGGGCAGCGGTAATGTATCACGATCGTGGTCACAGACCTTCCCGCGGGAACGTACAGAACTGCTGCATTAACGACACCTCTGTATAGCGCCGTATCAGCCACGTACATTCACTTCAACCCTCACGCCCGCAACTCCAATAATAAAAGGAAATAACCGTAATCAACGTTTACACGATGCAAGATTTAATCTTGTACGAAACCTTCCATGCGAGGTTTTGTTCTTAGAAAGAGAGAGAGAGAAACTGTGTGAGAGAGAGTGAGAGATTTTGGTCAGCGCTCTACATCGAGGAGTGATTTAATGCGAGTATGGAGCAGCGCCGGAATGAATGGCCGGGGGAAACGGGAGATCCCCGAGAAAATCTGCCGACCAGCAGCATCGTCCAGCACGATTTCAACATGCGAAAATCCGGGTCCCGGCCCCTCCAGGAATCGAACCCAGATCGCCTTGACGGGGAGCGAATGGTCTGGCCACTCGGCCACCGCGGCCCTTTAGAGAAAGAGAGAGATTTGTAGATTGAGCAAAGACATAAAAGAGCTAGACTGGTACGCTGCTCTTTTGTTCAGTGATCAAATTGAACGCTGACATGTTGCAGGTAAAGATAGAGAACTGTGTACTTTGTCGGGGGTGAGGGAAACAATGTTTTACAACAAAAAAACGCTGGTATAGGGCATTGCTAGAGACACTGGTAAATCGCGAGAAAAGTTGATAGTTCGCTAGACTCCAACAAGCTATGTATAATACTGAAGGTTTTGCACCTATATTGGCTATAATTTATATGAAGCATTGTGTCCCTCTTCAACAGATCCAATTATAACTGTATAGTTTTAACACAGAACACGTGTGATTTGCCAGAAAACTGTTCACACGTGTCACCGATTGAGATACTACAGTTTATTGGAGACTAAATTTAATATTTTCAAGATTTTCTAGCGTCTCTAGGCATTGCATGTCGTGGGCTGCAATATGGTGCCGTTCAGTTTGGTCCACGGTCGTAGAACAGGTCTGGACACTCGCCTATCTAACAATGTATTTAGCTTGACCCCCTTGTTGTTTGGCTGTAGTTCGTCAAGTTACCGAGAATGCCGTAATTTATGGCGCTGTTTTCCGGGCGGTCGGACTCAAACTCCGTCCACTTTTTTCCATTGTTAAATTTATAAAGTAAATAAAGATTGCTGGAGCCTTTTCTTAAATTTGTGAGCGATGAAAGCATTTCATAAATTGATAAAAATACGTTTTGATAAATTGTTTATCTCAGCGGAAAGGAAGTGGGCGGAGTTTAGTCCGACCGCCGTAACATCGGCGCCAATAAAACACAATATTCTCGGTAACTTGGTGAATTGCAGCCAAACAACAAGGGGGTCAAGTTTCAAGGCGAGTGTCCAGACCTGTTCTTCTACGGCCGTGGTTTGGTCACACGTACATACATATATGCTAATTTCGCGTTATTAGTCGGCAACAGGCTAAAGTCCACTTTCCTATGCTCACACGAGCAAACTCTGTGATGTTATTGGGCTCAGGACCTTCGTATCTGTGTGCCCGCATTTCTCAATTGTGGGTAGGGACCGCTGTTTATCGCGAAAGGAATTTTGCCCCAGTTTGTTTCAGTGACTTGCGAGCGCGTCTGCAATTGTGCTTCGTGTTTATTGGCAGTGTGTCTATGTGAAGAGCCGTTTCTCATTTGTCTGAGCCAATTAGAATAACGTTCCTGCAACGCCTTGCGTCTGTGATTTGTCAGTAGAATTCCAATGCTCGCGAGAAGTAAAATATCCAATCACTGACCACGGAGCAGAACTTCAGATGTGCACGTAAGGCACCGAAACATAGTGGGGCAAAATTCTTTTCGCGAAAAAAACAGGGGTCCCTAATAGTAGGTGTGTTACAGTTGTCCTTATATCATTGGTCAAAATGTATTTCAGGCAAACCACACAAACTGTCGGTCAACAGCAGAAGTTAGATGAGCATGCAGTAACTTGGAGTCCAAGCTCCTGTCAGATAATGGGCGGTGTGAATAAAAACGAGTAGGACAAGTAAATACTTAAACATATTAAAATGACAAGTAAACGCCAAAATTGAAGTGAATAAAACAAGTATTTACTCTTACTCGCGAGTAAATACTTGAGAGGCTAGTAAACCCCGAAAAATGCCAATTGTGGTGTGAATAAACGCAAGTAAATACTACTGTAGCAAGTAAAAACTCGTCCATTCGCAAGTCAACCCGACCCCAGACTTGCAGTCGT
>PNEQ01013643.1:0-25227 GCA_003012365.1 Medauroidea extradentata | reverse complement strand
TATCGACGATCTGGCAACAACGCTTCCCGCGGCACGAGTCAGAGTTCGCGCGCTCACGTCTTATTGGCTACAGTATTTAGGCTGTAGTTTGAAAACGGTGCATCGGAGACCCAAGGTTCCTATATTTTTCTGACTCTGCGTAGTGCCCCCGACCCGTGGTTTCAGTTTGTCGGTAACCTTTAGGAACACCCTGTATATGAAGGTACATTTTGAAATGTCTAGCATATCTTGGGAAATAATACTGGGTTGAATAATAATGTGATAATTATTTGTTTTGTTTGGTTAAAAATCAAAACATTGCACAACAAGTTAGATAGACTTAAAAAATGGTATTTTATGAAATATCTGCGATATCATACAGTTCAATGTCAACTGTACTGGTTTATAGGCGCCATATTTTGATACAATAGTAAATCTACGTCTGTTTCCACTCAATGTGTTTTCTGCAGTTGTATTGAGTTCCTTGATTCTCCTAAATGCTCCGCTTCTAAGGAAATACAGTATTGTTCGTATGACACGTAGTTCCCAATGTTATGTACAACTGCGTCTGTCACGTTACTAAATATTTTTCGTCTGACAATGTGGTCCTCGTGAATGTTTCCTTCAGCTGAGACCATATGCACACAAATTCTACTGTGGAGGTTACTAAACAACCCCGAGTCAGGTATTGTGTCCAGTTATTGTGGTGAGGTGCCGAGTTAGTCACTCTAGGTTCTAGATCGGGGCAACGTATCCAGCTATCTACTAAACCTACGTATTTCCTCACTGGGAATAGCTGATGTTTCCATATCTAGTGCCCATGCGGGAGGTCCTGGGTTCGAATCCCAACATGGGCATGGATGTCTGTGTCGTTTACTTGGGTTTACGTAGTTTATGAGCCGCCCCTTACTGAGCTTATTGGCATAAAACTGGGGAGGTAAATAAACCCCCTAAAATGAAATAAAAATTCTTGTAAAGTAATATTTCAAGGCGCTCTTCGCTGGAAGCAACAATGGTGTTTTGTCGTGAAGAACTAGCTGTTGCAGATGGCAATCAGACTTCTTCATCTCTGTCTTTAGTGTTCAGAATGCTATACAGTTGCGAGTACTATACTTGATATCTACAGATGTGCTTTCTTAACACTATACCGCATCAGAAAGACGTGACGAACTGAAAACACCGAACCATTCATTGAGAGTTTTCGTAATGTTTGTCGTAAGTGTGGCCTTTTTATTTATTTGTTTTTCTTTTACGAAGAGCGAAGATGTATAAACCTAATTTGAGTAAAGCTTCGTTGTTGATTTCATTTTTGTCTTTCACAGCCGACGAAATCAAAGTGGCTTTGAGGAAGTTCAGGACCTGTTTGAAATTCCTGCTATGGTTTATTAATTAACTGCTGCACATACTCATTGATATCGTTTACTTCCACATAAACTCATTTGTCAAGAAAAGAGATTTTGGCAAATTTTATTAAACAAGGAGCATCAGTAAACACAAATGTAATTGAAATAAAAAAAAATAATGTACCGCGTTTTTAAAGTGGACTAAAGATTACAAAATAATTAACGTATCAAAATACGTGTCAGATTAAAATGAAAAACGCGTGGTTCATGGAATAGATAATAGTAGAGTGTAGAGCAAAGCTGTCGTCGTTGAGAAAACACACACAATAGTTAATATCATCATTTGCAGTGCAAAGTAATTACGTCTTAGGCGAACTATTCATAGCATTAATTATCCATTGCAGGCGCCCCACGCTCTTTACACTTTATATCTTACAAGTAGTTTCACAGGAGAATTTAACTTATACTATACTTCTTAGTGCGTTTTAAGATTATGGTATATTTAAGTTATTTTAATATTTATTTTCAGATTTTTAGTCTTGTGTGTGTGAAGTTTTGCATCGACTTTAAAGAAACAAACTTTGTACCGAAAAAACAAACAGACAAGAAAGTGAGTTAATATAAACGCGATGAAAATGTTCCTGCTATTGTCATATGTCTTTACTAATAAATAACGTCTTCTCAGGAGCTTCGTCTATTGTTTTCGAAACTGCCCTATTTGTCCTCCCCCCTCTCACGTCGCTAACAATTCCTTCAACTTTGAAACTGCTTTATTCTACTAAGTCTATTACTGGCTCTTCTTTTAAAATATCTTCTGTCGTGGGCTCGTCTAAGTCATAATATTGTATAGTCTGTTTACATTCCAAGAATACTGCTGGCCGTAAGAACCTGTTCATATTATTATGGGCCCAACAATCTGTACATTATTCCGGTCAATAGATATTTCATTGCTAATTTTGAACTCATCAAGTACACTAATTTATTTTCAAAGTTGGCTATACCTGTGATTTTTCTATTATCACTACTGCTACTATTACAACTACCTGTACTACGGTCTTACAACCATAGATTGAACAATGTGTGATGTGTCTGCTCTTAGTACTAAGCGAACAAGCGCGAGATATGTTTTGTCTGGGCATGAACACTCTAGCGGGAGAAGTGAATGTCGTGTGACGTCATATCCGCGGCCGACTGCGGGTTGTGGTGGGGGAAGTATTTTTCCTACTACTATGATACATTAAAGGATATATAATTTGTTTATTCTACGTGAAGTTGACAAAGGTGACGTATACTAGTTGAAGTGGTATAGTTTGTACGTTTGATATGTTTTCCCCTGAACTAGGCACTTCCTACAACTTTAACATATACATTAGCTGGCAGTGTGTTAGTAACATAAGACATTACACCTTGTATCATTACTATGTACTATGATTCCTGTGCAGTAAAGCTGCTTTCACACTAGTGTACTTGCAGTGTGCAGCTCCACAAGTGAACATATGGTGTGCAAAGTAGCAGTGACTCTTGTATAGTATTAGTGTGTGTTTACAACACGGGATATTAGCTCGGGTAGCATTATATTATAGACTACCTTCACAGTATCCATTAATGCACTGTTACTGCAACAATATTGTATTGTTGGAGCTTGATGCTGCTTCATGAACCAAACTACTGGTAAATGGCAGCACTGGTAGGTAGGCTAGTGGTCAGGTTTGTATTGTATAATCTTTTTTTAACACCCTATTAAATTAATATAACCGTTATTTAAATATATGCATGCATATATGTGTATTGTAGGTCTATATTAAACAAATATTTATACTTAAGTATATACATATAATAGTTGACTCTCAAGTTAGTTTCAAACGTGTAAAGTTAAAAGAGAGTTAGTATGATATGAGGTGAGTGATAACAGAAAGTACTGAGAATGTAAGTATAGTCGAACAGTAGCAGCTATGCGTAGACAAACTTAAAACATGGATCATCAGGTAGTACTTAACACTAGACGTTTACGAAAAGGAACCTGGTAGAAATAGCTAGGTTTACTCAGCCACCTGACGAGAGTTGAATAACAAAGGTTAATCACGCCGTGGGCGAAGGAGATTTTAGTTTTTTAGCCTCAAGACTGATATTTAAATGATACTGGTGTTTGTGGTCAACTTACATAATGCTTCAGGAAGCCACATGCATGTGGCTAGTGTATGACGTAATTGCTGGTATGTTTAACGTGTGCCGGTGTTTCCGCCTACAGACAGAGGGAAGTAAAGAGGTCGTGTAAAGCTACGAGACTATATAGAGTATAGTACTGTGTTGTGAGATGATAGTTAGTCCTGGCAGGATACGAGCGCCTGCAGCAGTGTGTGCCGCAACCCGCCTGTCACCTCCGCTCACCCGGCTGCTGGGCCAGCCAGGGGACAGGATGGCATGTACACTCCGGGACCGGTAAAACTGGCTCCCCTGCCTGGCGCAATCTCACCGCCGCGCCGCCGCCAATTGGACGGTTGCTGCAGTACGAGCCATCCACAGTGAAATGTGGTGGTCCTGTATGAGGGAGAGGCCATTCAGGAAGCGCAGATAACACGCGCGGCAGCGTGGTTGTTGGCTTTGTTTTAAACATTTTACTGCCCCCTCCCCCTCCTCCCCCCCCCTAACACGCGCGCTAGCCGGGTGGCAGTTTGCAGTTTCGCTGGCCGGCGTGTCGCTCACACACGTGCGCGGTTCAAACAGTTTTATTCTTCTCGCTCGCCGACCTTCCGGTCCGATAACCTCGTCTGATTAATTCAAGTGTTGGAAGGGCGTAAATGTCGACCTCTGCACAGTGCTTCACTCGCGTTCCTGTTGTTCTCTTTCGTGTTTTATAACTCGCTCATTCCACATTCCACTGGTCTGCAGGACAATCTTACACACGATCACTGCTGTACGTGATTCGGGTTAACGTGACTATTTTCAAGCTGCTAATAGGTCGTTTCCTTCACTTTTTACTGTAAACAAGTCGAGTTAACCTGGGTGTGTAGATTGTGCCGTACTGAACAGTTAGTCTTCAGTCACAATGAACAATAATTTGTAAGTTATTATTGTGGACCAGACAGAGTGCTCAAGCTATGGCGAACCACGTATACTTACTTGCAATGTTTGCCAGTTACTGTAGTATTAGCTCAGTGTAGCAGGAACTTGTATTACATTGTTGTGCCATTATATTGCAGGATATAAGCACTCGTATGTGTCCAGTTAACTCAATCATCACACAACCGCGTACCTTAACTTCTGTATTATTCTTGCAGTGAGGATGATATTTACATTTGCTTTCTTTTTTGGTTTTAAGTTTTTTAACATTGAAAAAATTACCAACAATAAATTATTCCACGATAGTTTTTACAAAAGAGATGTTTTTAAACTTTCACTGTCATAGTATAAAACATATGAATGCTGCGGTATATTCGCAGCTTTGTACAGCTCTAGTACTAGGAATTGTCTACATAGCCTCCTAACTCAGGCCGCCCAGAAGTGAATATGTGTTAGTCCAGTTGTCAACTTTATTGATTGTACTGTAGCTTTCCTGGAAGTAGTGAAAGAACGCAATCAGAGCAAAGCCTCGTAGTACATATATGTACGTAGACACTGCCAGTTTAGTTAAACAGAAAGTAATGATAGTCTAAATACATGGAGAGCTCATGTAACTGGGTACGAACCTTAATATACGTATATTTGAAGTGAACTAGTCCAAAGTGAAGTGTAGTGGGGAGATATTGTATTAACAATACGTGGTAAGAATACAATTTTGAGGAGAGCAAAATAACGTGAAATATAGGTTCACTCTGTTTTACACACATCAGCACATTGTTTCATCAGATATGAAGATACTTATCTCGTACACTATGTAATGTCAGGTACAATTGACCGTACATCCAAGAAGTTGACATCTTGCTTTCACATTAATACAAAACATGACGACTGACATTACGACAAACATGCACAACATTAAGACAAACATGTTATGTATATATATATATATATATATATGTGTGAGAAGTGTCAAGAACGCACTGCTGGAGTTGTATAAAACACGGTGTGTGCTAACCCGAGAAAGACGTGACATAGGTCAGTGCCAGTCCTAGATGTGTACAGTCTTGTTTCTGGTGAACGTAGTATTACACCGACATGCTTCAATGTCTTATGTGCACATCTGTAGTTCTGCTTCATGTTTATAGGCAGCGTGTCACACTGTTACTGCGACACAATACGTCTGTGCTTCACGAGCACTGAGCAGAAAGCTACAAACAACCAATCACTGATCACCAAGCATAGCTGCAGAGCTGTAGGCAAGGGCGTAGGAACATGACAAGGGCAAGCCATCAAACTACGTTCACATTGGCATTTTTTCTTGGATGTTCGTTGGACCGCTCTTCCACTGCGAGTAGAAGAGCAAGCAACGTGCAGGTGTAGCGCAGACAGTCTGGCCAACAAATGCAGAATTCCCATTGTGTCCGAAACGAAGCTTTACATATTTAGGGTTTGGCCATTTAGAGTGGATAGATTCGAACGTTATGAAACAGCGCTGCATGCGACAAAGTTGGAAACTATACAATTGTTGGTACTTAGACATTGTTTTGTTCATTTTTTCTTTGCACTGTTGAATAAATTGTTTATTTGTTATTCTATATAAACCAATTAGCTGTTTTTTCACATCCTAAATTACGAATTATACGATAATATTATTTTTTAGGGTTGATTGATTTAGAAAATACGAAATTTATTTTTAAGTTAAAATAATATTAGCTACATACAAAATAACACTACAGGCTTTTAATTTACCCTATTACTGTTTTTAATGGATATGTATACGTTTTTCAGCCTAAAAGCGGAGTATAAATCGTAAGTAAACAGAGGTATTTGGGAATTTAGCGTGCTACTTCTCCTTAGCAAGTTTTACACACTAAATACCCTAATATTTACTGCGCTAACCTGGTCACGTGGTTGAATTAGTAACTTAAATAGCCTTTTCGGACACGGCTTAACCTGTAGTAGAATTAACCATAGTTAAACTGAACACTTCGTTTTCATGTACAATGTCGCAGAAAATTGTTGGCGATATTCTAAAGAAAATACAAGTAATCGTGTATGTTTATGCGCTGGTGCTAATTTCATAAATTATTATTCTAAAATGATTTTGTTAGTGACATGGCAGTAGTTACGTTATACCTTTAATGAAAGATGCATAAGTCAGATCATTACTTTAAAGAGATCAGATAAAGAGTAAGTACATGAAGGTAAAGATTTAACATTTGCGGACAATTATCATGTTAGATTAATTCTATCGCGTTAGAAATGAACAGGATACGATAATTAAGCTATACACACAAATTAATAGTTTTTTGTTATATTTACTATTTTAAAAAAGTGCAATTTTCTTTTTAATGAAATGTTATATAAGCTTGATTGTGTTTAGTTTAATGTCTTTGTATATTTGTTGGTAAAATCACACGAATGGTAATATGTTTACAGATGTACCGTGAAATATATATGCAAAATAATTCAAACGTAGTGTTTTTTTTTTTTTTTTTCAATATTTTTTGTAAGAGTTGCTATACTGTTCATACCATACTATTTGAACTACGTACAACATTCTTTACACCTAAGGTGCTCTGATTTGGATAACTCCGAAACATATTTTCACTGTCTAGGATATATAAGTTTCATTATATATAGATCATTCAACAATCTGCAAACTAATGATTTCAAGAGTTGTCTAACATATCATTGGTAAAAATGAGATATTTTTCAATAAAAGTTCTCTCCCTCCCTCTATTTTACTCTAAACTGATCCGAATGGCATGCATATTGCCACTGGTTTAGCACACACAAATATTTTTCTAATTTGTAAAATGGTTAACGAATGTTGTGCAAAGATATTTTAAGTGATTTACTTACCAAAATGACGCACCTATATCAATCATTTCTACAAAAATATTATGTATTCAACTCATAAATTTCTTTATTACTTAACCTATGTGTCACAGTAAAATTTTAATGATTTTTAGTAGAGTTATGATTACTTCATTAAATTTCGGTAACTATTAATTGAAGCGGTCATTTGGGAATAAGAAGTTTAGAGACCTAGAATAGACGGCAAAATAATATCCATGCCTTCCTTAGTAACACACTAAAGGCGCGATGTCATCACAAGACGGGAAACATTTTTTGTGGGGCCCGAAGTTACAGTTTTTCGCTACATTGGCGAAGTGCGGAACGTCAAGAAGCCAGTGTTAATAGTAGTGTAGAGGCCGTCGCTAGGCTTCGATAGAGTCAATTCAACAACAGCGCATGCTGTACATACTGCTCTACAAACCTATGTGTGTTCGCGGAAATTACGTGGATTACATTTGTCTCCCTCTCTGACACACTAACATGTCACTAGTACTTCGGAAACTGGTAACATTGTGCGTCTTATGTAATTATATGTACATATTAAGGAAGGTAATTTCTATTGTTTCGTTTCACTCAATAGCTTTGAATTTGTGATTTTATCACACAATTTCTCTCGTAGTCAGTGACCTACGCACTAGGCCGGAACTTGTGTATCCTGTGTTAAATAGGTCATTTAATTCAATTGCGATATTTAAATTATGAAATTGGCTATCATTTTCAAGTACAGACATACTTCAAAAATCATGTTTACCCCCAAATTTCCCTGAGATTCATGGCCCTCCCACTAGGGCGTAACTTATGAACCAGTAGGAGTATATAAAAGCTATTTCCACCATTGTATTTGGTGTCTGAATGTCTGCTTGAAGAAAGTGTAAAAGCTCAGAGATTTCAAAAGGTTCATGAGGACGGATATAAAAGACCTCCTCTACATAACAACCCAACGAGAAGCCTGAGGGCGAAAGAAAAGAGACCTGTGAGATGAGAAAAATTCGTATACTGCTAACCGCACCTTAATACTTGTTTTTTGTACCACTTTTATTTACTTAAGATAATTTTTAATTTACATATAATTCTTTAAAACACAGGTAATGTTTGAAAATGTGCACAGTATTTTATTTGCAGGATAGTACGTCCCCATATATGAAACAGAACATTATAAAAATAAAACAAATCAAAGAAAACTACGCTATTGCAGCTACATACAAATTCGCTGTTACTTAGGCTGTGTTCTGGAAGGTTGGGGTCGTAGCCTAAGTGCTTACCAAAATGAACTTTGCACTGTTTTGTAAAAATTTATATTTTTAATTGCGAAAGTAACAGTTTTATGCATTTACAAGGACGACAGTGTATTTCCTGTTTCTGGAATTGGAATTTGTATGAGAAAGGAGCTCTTATGCTAATGATTTTATTCTGAAATTCTTTCTTACTGGTGGATCGAAGAATGAATACTGAGCACTTTTGATTATTTTTATTATATAACTTATACGCAATTTTCAATATTATGTATCTTCAAAACGTAGATCGTTCTAAACATAATCTTGTAATGAACCAATTGAGGAAAGGGAACAACAAGCTTGTTAGTCTATCAGCTGAGGGAAAGAATGCCTTCAATCATGCGGTAAAGACGAGCGAGGTGTCATTTTATTCAGTAATTTATGTAGATTACGAATATGCTAACCCAGAAATATAACTCGGTAGTTTCCATATCGTTTTTTAAGAAAAAAATAAAAATGTATATCGATTTCGTTTTACGGGTTAGAATATTCGTAACATACACAAAAAACTGAATAAAATGACACCTCACTCGTCTTTACCGCACGACTGAAGGCATTTTCGTGAGAATCGGTCTCTAGCTGATAGATCGGGCCCTGCAGATAATCCCTGTCAGTTTTGGTAACATGAGCTGTCACTTGTTATCCTCTCATAACTGCTCCGCGTTCCTTCAAGATACTGGGGATAGAGGCAATATATCTCCAAAAGTAGATGTCCTGTTTTCATGGGGTAAAAAATTGAATTATTCAAATTTTATTACTGTTTTACAGGGTTATAATCATTCCAGTATTGTCCATATTGCAACATACTATATAGCATGGTAAGGTACAAGTCTAAGACATGGTTTTATGTGTTATTCATGCTGCATTACTCTGCTACAATTAACTTAATCATTTTTAAAAAGGCTTATTTTCCAGATATCTTCTGTAGAAAGCTAAAATATTTTTATACGTGTCAAATGTCTTAGAGAATTATACGACATTACGACACCTACTTGCGAAAACGAAGTACTGTTAACTTCATTCGTTCTCTCAAAAATGATCAATAGCGGTACACATGTTTCCCAATGTTTTACATACCGTACCGAGCACACTTAAGGGGAGCGAGTAGCTTTTATAAAGTACATGTATTTAAATGGGAAAACATATATTCAGGTAGGCCTACAGTGATTTAAGAAACTATCGATCGTATCAACTTGGGATTTCGGCATGTAATTAAGCATACCTGCTTGTGCCTTCCCTACCAAAATTATTTATGTAGCTCTTTACATTTTTAGTAATATTTTTGGTCAAAAAAGACAAAAAAATATTCTTTGAAATGGTAAAACGCAACTTATTTAAGCAAAAGTGGTAAGGCACACTAAGATAGTTACGTAGAATATTCCTACAAAGTTTGAAGTCTGTAACTTGAATAGTTGTTTGAGAAAAATGTACCTCAATATGAAAAAAACACTTTTGAGAAATCAGGCTTTAAAGTTGATTGTGCATGTTTTTCATTTCAAAATCCCCCTGGGCAGTAACTTTCACTGACTTCTATCTTCCTTTTGCCTAGTCTTCTTCACACTCTCTTCTTTTTATTTTCTTCTTGGACTTCTTTGTCAGCCTTTCTTCTTTCTGCATCTATCGCCTTGAGACCATCCATCATAAATTTCCCTGACTTGATTCGCAATCTCTCAAGAACATTGGCTTTGGCAACAGAACCTTCATTGAAACAAACCACTGCATCGGAAACACCAAGTTTCAGGGTCTGGAGTCCAATGTAGACTTTTTGGAAGTCTTTGCCATACAGTGCTGTTGAATCTCTCGTTGGGATTTTGAGTTTTTCCATGGAGACATCGCTTCAAAAGGTCTGTTTTGGAATTTGTTTTATAGCAGTCATAACTTCTTCTGGCAGTGAATTCTGGCGTGTGTATTCATTTTCTTGGTTTTTAGCTTTATCCTGGTTGAATTTACACCAAGAATTTTCATCAGATGCGGGTTTGCATCTGTTGAAATCTTATGAAAATACGTAGCCCAAATAGCATTCTTCATATCTTCTACGATATTCAGATTTTTCCTTATAGACTGGCCATAATAACGCCACAGTTGGTCTATTTCAGCATCAGTGAGTCTTCCTTTCCCTCCAAGACCTTTACCATCACTAAGCTTTTGTCCTTTCATATCCCGTTGCAGCCGTCTAAGTTGGGTGCCAACACGTTGCTGCACATGTCCAACACATTCAAGCTTGGTAATGTCAATATAATTGCCATACGGTTTACTTTGTAAAACAGCAGCAAACACTATGGAATGTCCATCTCCCAAATACTGAACATAACGCAGGCCAAGTTTCTGCTCAGATCGAGCACATGGAGCAGAGGCTCCAGCAGCCTCCATACCACCACTTGAGCCCTCGTAATTAACTGCACAGTACATTTTTGTGTTCTTCCATTTTATCGGGATATTTTATGTTTATTTTATGAACACAGCCTGTACAAAATTTTGATAAGTATTCAAATTCTGATACTTTACCAGTGTCAAATGATGTTACAGTCACCAATCCATTCATAGATGTGTGTCCCCGCTTTTACCACGTACCGTCAAATGCAGCTGACACATCTGATCTTCCTTAGTTTTATAGTACAACCTCTTTTTCAGCATTTCTCATAGATGCTTCACAAACTTCAGTGACAGCTGCAAGAAGCTTTGTGTTGTATCTTTCAAATTTTGTCTTTGGTGGTGACAAATTCATTACTGCTGAAAAAAAATCTTCACAGATGCCTTACCTTTACCAATAGAACGAAGTGCATATGAATATCTGACATTTATTTCATACATGTTTCTAATGCTCCTTGAACTCATTTCTTGATTATTTTGTTCACAAAAACTGCACTTTATTACAATTCGATGCACCAAACCACATTTGAACTGTTCATCGAGTGTCAGCAGGAGACTGTTTTCAGTGCCACAAAATGTACACTTTGCTATTGTCTGTGCTAACCTAGATATACTTTCTAGATCAACAATTACATTCGTACCAGTCTCTTCATTAAAGTCTTTTGGAATTTTAGAGTGCTGCAGTTTTTTAGAACTAGAAGATGTCTTGGGACTTACATTCACAGATTCTGGACCAGATGATGTGGAACACCTACAATTAGGATTGTGTTTGTTAGTATGTTGATTGCCTCTGAATGTTCGTTTTGGATTGCATTTTTTTATTTGTATCCACATACAATACACAGTCCGACTAACCAATTATCACAATATATTATTCAAAAAATATGGTGAAATCTACGACTGTTGCACAAACATAACCTCACACACCATAGAGTAAATACAACGATGAAAATATTTTTTTTACTAAAAAAAACATATTTTGCAGTGCTACCAACCTACAACAAATATTGGTTAGTGCAATGCCAACCTAGAAATATTGCCAAATATATTATCAAATAGGAAAAATACCTGCTTTTAAATTGTAGGGTGCAACCCTTCACTATATAATAAACCAAAATTTTAATAAATTTATTGGGCAGTTTGTGACTTGCAAAGTATTAAGTGTTATGTATAATTTTAAACAGCTTGAAATGTAGTGTTTTTTAAAATTAAAATTAAAAATTAGGTTTTTTTTTTCACCAAAATAAAGTACTCGCTCCCCTTAACTATCAGCGACTTCAGTAACCGACGACTCTCGCTTCAATTGTTTATCTTTCCGTACATCACTGCATTGCGAACACGTATACCAGTGCTGCCAAAACAACTCCACTGTAACGTTTTCCGTCAACTAGAGAGACGGAGTCTTCAAGTTGAGTACCTCGTAATTGGTTTGTTTTAGAAGTTTAGGCTCAGGCATTTAAGTATGTAAATACAGTTCTGAGCAAAGAGCATGTAAGGGTTCTCAGGTAAAATAATCCGCATTATATTGCAATAAGTTCATAAATCAACTGTCATTATGTCGTAACAAGATCAGATATTATTTAAAATCATAAATAGATGCTCGCCATTACAAAGTCATCAAGAAATTGAACGAAGACTGAAAATTAATAAAGTACAGTAACAAACAATGTGTAGAAATATCAATGAAAATGACGCTACGATAAATACCAATCGTGTGAGGCATATACTCTAGGACCAAGATATAACATCCTGTATGCAGACTTACTATGGTCGCTCGTAGACGTGTGCCAGCCACAGGATGACGGGGGAGTCGGGAGATCACCGAGAAAACCTGCCGGCCACCTTCATCGTCCGGCACTCCGGGTTTGAACCCAGACCACCTTGATGGTAGGCGAGCATCTCACTAAGTTACTTGGTCGCCTCTACACACACACGCTGCTAATAACCATGAAGCAGAGGTGCGGTGTAGTGATATTAGCTACGACTGGTACAAGATGTCATTGTATGTGTTAGTAGACAGACTGGTGTGCGGCAGTGTATGACGGAGATATGCTAATACAGGGGCTGATGTGCCGGTCAGTTAGCCGCGCTAATAGTTGTATAGACAATACCACAGCGACACGCCGTCTGCTTGTCATGCCCCACTTGACCTGACTGCCCTCCCCTCTCACCGCTGTTCATGTCCTTACAGCCGCACACGACGTAGTTTGTACGAGAGACTGGCTTCACTTGCCACTACACGTCTTATGTCTCTGTTATGTGTTTTCTTTATACTTTTGTTTGCAACTTACACTGATATTTTAAAAGTGTTTCTCATTCTGATAAACAAGAGCAGCATCTAACAATGCCTGTAGTAAGGAGGCGTTAATATGCAACTTACTTACTAATACAACACTGACACGTTATCAGCTATGCTTAATTAATTACCCAATATTAACAGATACTTAACATTGTATTAACTTAAAAAAACCTCTGCCAAGTAAAAAATATTCTAAGAGCCTTACTTTTTTTTTTTTTTATGTTTCATTCGAACTCTTGATTTGGACTGCTGCTACGCGCGAGTAGTTAAAATTATAGTAAAATTACATGTTAGTTCGACATATTTGAGAAGTTGTGAGAAAATAGAAACTAAAGTTTGGCAAAGGTAAGGACCCCCCCCCCCCCCCGGCCCTCAATCGTCCACGTCCGGGCGCCTACAAGGAGCGTATGCATGGCGGATATTAGATAGTAAGATTTTGATTTTATTGACATTCCTCAAGTCGTGGAAATAATATTTAAATAAGAATTACGTGTGTTATATTTTACTTATCACTACGTATACTTTTTACAGAGAAAGTAAAAAAATTAATATGTGCGTTTTTTTTATTTATCAAAGTTATGTAAATAATAATTTCTAATATTATTTAACGAAATAAAAACAGATGAACTCGTAACAATTCTGTGTCTATTTACAGACAGAAAATATAATAAATTCAGACGTAATAGTATGTGTAGGCTACATGTTGGCTATGCTGTTTGTGTAGTTTCTGTAACTAGACAGGCTGGTTCTGGCATATAGTCACACATTATCCGTTATGTACATGGTCAGTGATGTATCGTGGGACAAGTTGAGAGTCTGTTAGGCTTCAATATATTAGAGATGATGGTTTATCGCGGGAAAAGTTGACTGATGGATTTCAATACACGCCCAGCTTACCAGAAGATTACTGGCTTTAGCTGGTACGTGGAGCTGTTGCCCTATTAGACTGAGCCAATAAGAATCCCGATATTGTAATATTTGATGCCTGGTATTGGTCTGCAGACAGCTACGTTGTGTCAGTGTTTTCAAGGCTATCTTGGCACAAAACATTTTCGCGATATACCATCATCTCTAAATATAATACGTCCATAGCTGATGTTGTTGTGTTATATTGGTGCGTCGTCATCTGCCTGGGCCTATGACAACTCTAGTGTACCGCTACTGAACTTTGCCATTCCTCAACTACATAGACATCTGACAAGACGCTGACAGCTACACTGCCATACCGTGTCAAGAAACATTCTTGCAGTTTCTCTCTCCCTCTCTCTCTCTCTCTACGTATGCAACATTGGTTATACCTGCTTAGTTGTACAGAAGCTCATTAACATTTGCCATTCCTGAGAATAGATATTTGAAATGATTTACACTACAAATAATTGAATATGCGTATTGTGAATGTGAATAAGTAATAATGTTCATGTAATCAATATTTGACAGCTAAGAAGAGTTGTAATATTTCACATCCCCTTCATTAAGGGGTCTGCCAACCTGGGAGGTTTAGAATGATTAAGTTAGTATAAATGTACTTGTTACGTAATATTCTGTGGGGCTGAGTTGCCTTTCACGTTATCGCTTTCTGACATAACCCGTTACCTGCACTCACATGATTGAGATGTTACTGCAGTAGTAACAATTTGTAAACATATTTATGAGTATGTGCTTTCTGGTGATTTTCGAAGATGAAAATACTGAATCTTCCATAGTTTTTAATATATTATGAAAATCTTGTTGAAATAGCCTAAATGTCGTGTAACAATGTAGGTTGTGCTGAGACGAATAAATCTTCAGTAAACACATGTCTGTCACTTGACTTGCTCTCGCCAGAACTGTGGGTAGGCAGGGCCCTTAAGTACGAATTGTACCCTTACGAACCCTCCTTTCTTCCTTTCTAAAACTGGTCACCTCAGAGTGATACATTACGGCAAAACAACACATAGTTCTTACTGTAAGAAATGATACCACACTATTATTAAGATATTCCTTTTTCCATATAATGTTATATTATGATTATTTTTCACTGCTTACAATGTTAAGTACGTATTAATATTCAAAAGAGGGGTGCACCTGTCATACCAATGTCTGTAATACATAGTTACTATAATAATGTATATCCAAGTTTGTATAATTTACTCCATGACAGTGTTTGTACGTGTAATTCAGGACCATGCTGCGTAACGGCGTATCATCCTTGAATGTTGTGTAATCATAACATGGGCTTGCGCAGTATCTGGGAGCGCATTGTTAATAAGGCCGGATATAGCTCGTTCATAACCTGTCTTATCGCTTCTAATGACAAGGCGCTCAACAACTGCCAACATTCTCGTCAAGTATCACCGACAGCCAAGTAGCTCGACAGAGAACGGGAATGTGCCATGGCCTGTAGTAGCATTTGCCCTGGGTGATTTATGGAAACACGGAATGCCGAAGTCAGGATAGCCCGAACAGGAATCGAAGCCAGATCGTTGTAAATGTGAGACCGTTATTTTACAACTGTATCTTGTATCTTGCTGAGTTCGACCTTCAACCCAGTCAAATGCAGGACATCTCTGATTGACACCAGGTAAAGTTGGCTCAAACAGTTATCAACGACATACGCTTAGTGACAATACGAACATAACTAAACACTTCACATAAACTACGGAACTGGGTGGATTGAACGCATATGATATCGATGAAACTACGGTGGGTTGTTGTGAGAGCGTCCGCAGAGGTTTCTGACGTTATAACCAACAAACAGTTATCTCCAGTAATATTTTATTTGTTGTGACAAGCTTCTGTTATATGGATAGAGAGAGTGAGCGATTAATTTATGTGTAAAAATACAAATAAATTGATATTAATTTTATTTACATTTATATACATAAGTTAATGTCTGTACGTTTGTAACATATATAACGCTACACAATTCATCAACATGTCGAAGCAAGAGAAGCACTCCGCATGATTTTCTACAAACTAACAGAGTTTCTGTTCGTAAAAATGTGAAATATAAACCTAATCTTATAGAAATGTTAAATTATAGGATACAACAGTAAGCCATAGGACTACAAATTAAATTAGTTGGGACAAGATCCCCACTGCTTAAACAATCTGAAAAAAATCGAAGTTCTTTTTCAGAAAAAGCAACATTCTAACTTTTCCAGCTTTGAGAGACGACCTCCCGTATTCACAAGAAAGCTACAAACAATAAATAATCTGTATGATTCAACACTAGAAGCTGGCATACACATTGTTTTAAAGGTCATTTCACACGATGAAATATTTATTTAATTCGATTTCGATTCAATTTATTGAATAGTATGACGGGTAATTATATTTTATTCAATAAATATTGAAGGGACCACTTGAAAAGTTATCACGCGATTTGTAAACAAATTATGTACAAAATAAAAATGTACCTATTTTACAATAATCTACTAACTTTGTACGACACAAAAATATTTGGTTTAGCTATTAAAAATTGTCTTATTGTTTTTGTATTTATTATTTACAATAAATAACGCTCGGTTTTGTGTTTAATATGGTTAAATTCGCATACAGAACTCAACTTATATGTTATTATTAATACTGTCAGAAAAACATCTATTCCATTGTGAAATGTTTTATTTAAGAAAATTTCAAACATGTTCGAAACGAAAATCTTTGACGAAGAAATTCAAGACATTCAATAAATTGAAAGACAAAATGACCGTGGTTATGAACGTCAGAATGGCGTCACACGACATTCAATAAGCTTTACAGACAATTGAAGCAATATTTGATTGTGTGAAAGGCCTTAAGGCCAACTTCTTTATTGTTGGTATTATGTTCCAATGTTCGTAGATATCGCAGGGGCGTTCTAAAACTGTTCTCGCAGATATTCGTTTACTTCATTGACGTCACTGATACTTGTAATTTTACAATCAACCTGTGAATTTTCATGAATGACGATGTCACAAAAATCCATTAATGAATATGGAGTGGATTTCTTAAGAGCAGTACTTTTTGAACCTAGTCGTTTTTCATCAACTGGCATCGCTGACAAAACACGATTTCGTAGAATGTCCCTTGCGACGTTGGCTCTTTCAGGTGGAGACACTGCTTTGTCCTTAAAATTTAAAACAGATAAAAAATGTATGCGTAATGATAATAAAGTAAAATAAGAAATGAAATCAGGTTTGAACTTATATTCTTGATAGAGGCTTCATAAGAGTATGTACCTTGCCGTGGGTCAAGCCATGTTGACAAAACATGTGTTTCATTCAACAGACTAGTGCCAAATTTTTCTTCTGAAGTCTGTGATGGAGAACGTTTCTTCAGTTCTCTGAGATCATGCCCACAGAAGTATCCAGCAGGACAGCTTTTCTCAAGCTGTTGACCAAAGTAATAGTTTGAGATGCACTAGCTGACAATAGTAGTCACCTCATTGAACAGTTTCAAAACTGAGAACAGATTGTTAATTGTTGTCCAGTCCTAACTAGTTAGTGAGTGTGACATGTTGAAGTCTGCTATGCAGAATGCAACAGTTCTATCAGACGCTCCAGCATAGAATGTGTGGAATCACATCGGGTTAGTTCGTCTCGAATAATTTTTTTTTTTGTGTTAAGCGGAGCAATGTTTGGGTACGTTTCAGTACCCTCTGGGCTTTAATTGAGTGCTTGAATAACGCAACAATATTACTGCACTTTGTGAGAACATTCATTATACTGATGTGATAGAAACAACCATATTTAACAATAAGCTGAATAATGTGTGCAGTGCATGTAATGTGCGAGATACCAGTTGTTTCAGTTGCAAGCCTAATACATGGTGCACAGTCTCTGCCCCACATTTCTGGAGAGTTATTAACAAACTCAGCCAAACTATAGCCATTATGATGAACATTAGTATAGGGTTGTGTATCAGGGCACAGCTTGGTCCATGAATAAATCATACAGTCAAGCTCGTGTAGTCATCCGTACTCAACGAGGTCCAAAAATCCAATAACACTAACATTTTCAATTGTGTGCAAAAACTCTTTACTTTATCAACATTTTCTGTGAACGTCTGTGGTATCAACTTCTCTGGAAAATCATGTCTCTTTGGGATTACAAATATTTTATACAGTACTGCCATTAACTTGTGAAAGCCTTGACCTTCCACCATGCTGAATGGTGAGTGAGCGATTTTAGTCAGCGCTTAACATGGACGTCTTTAGCACTGGTGAAGGGTTATATGAGGTGAGTAAGGAGCAGCGCCTGAATGAAGGGGCGGAGGAAAAGGGAGATCCCCGAGAAAACCCGCTGACCAATGGCATCGTCCGGCACATGCCACGTGTGACGTGCTGAATGATAAGCCATCCAGTACTATCATGTCATCTGTTTGTTGTCTTCGTAATAACCTGTGCCGTGGCATCTGTACTTTACATTTCTTATGTCCAGCATCTATTATTGTCTGGTGTTTAGGTTTCTGTGCGTTCTTCCACTGCACTGAGCCGGAAGCTTATCACCAATCTTTAAAAAAAAAAAATTAAGATTAATACCTTATTGTTATTATGTTTTTTCGCGTAGAAAACAGGACAGAAAAATGTACTTTCTGGCCCAAGCTTTATACCTTGAACAACAATGAACATACTTTCGACATACGCCGTAAGAGCGCGTGGTAGATAAATAAACGCTGAAAACATCTGTGATTTATACGCTTTTTTCGAAGCCAGAATGTAGAAAATACTCAATGACAATCCTAGATAATGGTATTTGCCAACTTTATGAGTAAATATTTATCCAAAATTACTCTTGCGCCGCAGTTAAATGCACGAGGTTCCGGCGTCAGAGATCGTGCCTCAGAAGTTCGTAACACTGCAAACAATTTTGTAGAAAACGTAGGTTAAAACTATTTTCTGCGATTACTATTGTTTAATTTTTGCAAACTGGCTTCAAGAAACCTTTATTTATAGATTAGTGCTTTTAACGTTGAATTATGTACCACGGCCATTACATAAGTTGACCTTGTAGCAACTACATGACGATGGTTACGTATGAAGTGTTTAGACATGTTCGTTGTATTGTACTGCCTTGCATGTTTGCCACCACCACTGAATATTTGTAAACACTGTGTACACACGTGACATCACTGTACAGTATTTATAAACACATTTCACAACGCGCGGTCCCAAACACGTATAAAAGTACTACTCTTGTATTTGTTTATGAAAGTTCTATAAAATTTACTTCAATGGCCGTAGGTACGAGCGCGTACAGCCAGGAATACAATAGAAAACAAAGGACTGCTGCGGCGCACACAGTAATTGCTACTACTGTCATGTAGCAGAGTGTGAAAGAATCGTAAAATATTATACCAAAGAATATATTATATTATATTAAATGAAAGACGGTGCCAGTTTAACAATTATATATATATATATATATATATATATATATATATATATATATATATATATATATATATATATATATATATCGACAGCTGAAGGTGTTTCACGTAATGTTTTACGGTAATATGTACCCATTACCCATTACAAGTTAGTAGTGTATTATTTAAACGGAAATTGTAAGAAAAAGAAAGAAAATGTAGCCGCGACTGGCACTAGTTTGCCATCTCCTGTGTATTGTATCCATGGTCTCGGACTTCACCGCGATTCTAAGCTGTGTAGCTGAGATACGTTGACATGTTGCACGCCAGTGCGCATCTTATCTGTGAATATTGACAAGGTAAGTTTTTAATGAATTTCTTTTACAATTTGAGTGTTAAAAGTGAAAAAAGTTGTTTTAAGTATGAAACACGATTAATATTAATGATTCTACGTAAACATTTACCAATTCATGGTATTTGTGTACCAAAGAAAAATTTCTTTAAAACGACTTTTCTTGACAGGTAACGGTAAAATAGGGCGCAGATATCGTATGAAATATACCATTGCAGATACCTAAAGTATCTGTGTTATCGGCAGCTGTCGAAATAACGGGCTAGCCGTTATACATGTAAGGTGTGTTAAGAGAATCGTTGGAGTACTTGAACGCAAAATTACATTATATTCTATTACAGTATTGAATAAACATACACTTATTTTATTACATTCTTTAGGCGTAGAAGGTATAAAGTAATTGCGTAGTTTTCATGGACTAAAATACGGTATAGACTGTAAAATATGAAGTAACATAATTGTTTTAAATTGTGGCCAACTTACCGCCCTGAATGACTTTCATTCAGAAACAACGCGATGATGGTGTAGAAGTGATGGCGTGGCCGAGTTACTGCAATTTAATCTACACGTTCTTATTTTTATATTTGTACAAGATATTTTTTCTTAGTTTTAGACACAAAATGTGTCTAAATTTTGCTCTCATTATGTTTTATTTCGCATAGTTTTTCGCGTAACGGCTCAGTAAAGTCAAAATTTGCATGAAGGACGACACTAACACCAACCCACTTACCAAAGTAAAGAAATTCACAGTGTATAACGATGTTGTAGGCTACCTTGAAACACAAAATATTTTTGCATTAAAAATTATAATTTTTTAAAATTAATATTTTAAATTTCAGCATTTTTATTTAATTCCAATAAGTAATTATTGTTTGTTTCTATGTACGGGAAATGGTAGCCTGCGACGTCTTTATCCACTGTGAATTTGTTCAGTTTGGTGTGTCAGTTGGATATAATGTGGACCTTAAAACGGAAACATGCAAATTTTGACATTAACAAGCCATTACGCGAAAACTATGAGAGATATGTTGGTAAAGTAATACAAAAAATATGTGGTACAAGTTAAAAATAGAAACATGGTGATAAAAATAGTTGTATACTACGAGAGTATTGCCAGGTTACAGCGGGTTACACGTGGTGTGTGTAGTAGCAGGGGTTGGGGGAGGGGGAGTGTGTGGCGCCACGTCATTAGCAGACACGTGTAGGGCCACGTGACTTGGGGTGGCGGCGGTCAAGCAGTCAGTCCTGGCCAGGTGTGACCTCCCGCTGTGCCTATGTTCCCACGATCTACGCCGTTCATGAGTCAACACTGCCATACCACGCCACTACTCTCCCTCTCCCTCTCTCTGTCTCTCTCACCTTCTCTCAGGCCAGCTTGTAATATAAGCCCCACTCCTCTGCTCCCAGGCTTCTTGCTCGCTCCAGACAATATACCGAGCTAGGAGACGTACTAGTCATACACTCCCGCAATACTGTTCCGGTGGGATAACCTCATCATTTTGTAATACGATATATTGTTAGTTTTGTGTATGAAACTTCTGAGTACAAGATCCCTCTTATAAAACTATTTTATCTCGCATAGTTTTGACGGAGCGTCAAATACGTTTGCATGTTACGCTTCTATGCAAACAGTGTGAAACGCAATTGCCTACTTAAATGACAAACTCACAATATAATATTTTTAATTAAAAAAATAACGCCATACCGGTAGTACAGGAAATAAGTGATTAATGCAGTATTTTTTAAAATACGAAAGTAGTTCGCTGAGAGCATTTTAAATTATCTGTTACATACATAGCCCATGGCATGTTATTTCACTATTTACGTGGCAGCGTAACATCAAAGTTTAAGCTTTGACGCACCCAAAAACACCGAAAGCTAAAACTGTTTTGCTAGGGGAAACTGTGTTGTCCCAGGACATGTACAATAGACCATATATGAACAAACATAAAACTGAAGCAATACTGGCGACACCGATACGCCCTGTAACAACAATACTATCCATATTCGCGCAACACACAATTACCGCACGTTGTTTCCTAAATCATTACTTCTACGAAACTTTGAGAGACTACCCTACAGTGTTTAGCATGGAGGTAGCGTTAAGAGTGTTGCCTACCCAGGCGCGAGAGGCTCAGAAGCGACGGAGCAGTAAGGTCGACCTTGGAGCGCGCATTGAATGTCGCGTCGCCTCAACGAGCTATGGGACACTAAGCGGTGATCACATAATTTTATTAATGGAAAGTCTGCACCTAAGTTCAGTACAGGTCACAACCTGAGTTTCATATACATCCGGTTAGTACATCTTGAAGTACGGAAGTCTGAAAAGGTCGTTTTTAGCCATGTTGTAGGGCTTAGGAACAGTGTTTTTAATGAGCGTGGCGTCTTAACAATGAGGTTCCGACCTTGTCTGAAGTAGGTTTTCATTTCGTACGTTGGCACAATGAGCACAAGTGGAATATTTTGCGTAGAAAAAAAACCTGTTTACGAACACACTGCAACGCTTTTCAAGCCAGAGTAGGTGGTCGCCTTAAGGGCGTTCACGTGGCAAAATTTCAAAATGTTATATTTGCTTGGCATATTGTTAGTTTTATAGACATTACTTGTGACTACATTTTCCACTTGAAGAAATTTTTTAGCTCTCACAGTTTTCCCATAGCGGCATGTCAAAGTCACAATTTGCAAGTTACAAGAACATAGGTTTAACAAAAACCAAATAACTTACTCGAATGAAATAATTTACACTGAAATTAGATATAATGGACACTATGCTAAAAGATTTAAAAACACAGAATGGAATTTCTTTGTACTTTTTAAAAAAATTCGAAAATGACGAAAATTTGCCTCATTTGTTGCAATTTTTAAAAAAGACAAAATAACTTTTTTTTTGTGTTTTTAAATCTTTTAGCACAGTGCCCATTATATCTAATTTCAGTGAAAATTATTTCATTCGAGTAAGTTACTTGGTTTTTGCTAAACCTACGTTCCTGTAACTTGCAAATTCTGACTTTGACGTGCCGCCATGGGAAAACTATGAGAGCTAAAAAATGACTACAAGTGGAAAATGTAGTCACAAGTAACGTCTATAAAACTAACACTATGCCAAGCAAATATAAAATTTTGAATTTTTGCCACGTGAACAACCTTAAGGTCGATCGTTACCCACCAGTTCGGAATAATGGAACTCTGCCTCTTAATTTGGCCAGTACATTTTATATGTTGTTTTATTTAGACATCGACAAGGCACGTGGCATAGTTCGTACATAGTAAACAGTTGGTATTGCTTGACTTATAGTGCTTGTACTACACAGAAATAATAACTGGAACATTACTAGTCAAAATATTAAGGAAGGTAATGACGATGTAACAATATGATAACACTTAAACTAATATCTCTGCCTTGTCAGGCGGAATGTAGATAAACCTCTTTGTATTAACGTGCAGCAGATCAAGAAGAACTGAAAAAATACGTGTACAGTTAGGTTGGTATTTTTTTAGCTACAGCAGTATGAGAAATCCATCTTTGGGTATTTTGAGGGCCGCGAAAAATATGTTTATACTATGAGTGTCATGATAGTTTGAAGTATGACGTTCTCTTTATAACTATATTGAGAACAAGTTGATTATTTCTACTTGAAACAAAACACGAGTGGCTGGCTCACTACAACACCGTGCAAACATCAGAGAAGTTGCTACTTATCTTACTGTAAGTTTGAAATGTTGCCTCTCTTGTCATATTGGTTATTATTAAATATGGCTGGACGAGGCATTGATATCAGGAAGACCTCTTCTTACGTTCATGTTCACTTGGACCTGCCTCTAGAAGATACAACTGGCTCCGTCTATGTTACGTATACGTTATTTACTCCGTTCACATCACATAAGCTGGTGTATGTCTTGTAGACAAACCACGTGATGGTAGCATCACATTTATTGTAACTACTGTCACATTGGGCAGTTGTATTGTGTTAACTTGATGTTTGTGGTTGTTGACCGGCCTGGTCTGCGTACAGAGTATGTCTCTGTGGTCCTACGTCATCACAACATGGCGCTCGGCCGTAAGCCAATGAGCGTGCAGGCATGTGAAGCACTACCTCACTCGGTCAAACAACGCTTCCATGATTCACGCATTTAAACTGCAGACAGTTACCCCATCATCAAGAAGTTGGTCGAAGTTTTCTTGGCTTCGTGTAAGTTTGGTGCTGCTTGTGCCTTAAGAGAGTGCCACAATCGTCGCAAACATTTACGTAAGAAAACAACCGCTGCACTAAATATTATGTGTTCACAATAGACAAGTCACTGACGAATGTACGAGCATTTTTATGTGTCAAGGCTGGTCAAACCAACAAAAACTGAATCCTTTCGTTGATGTGTTAACCTATTTTTAGTTTATTTACTTTTGAAAAATAAAGTAAGCTATTCATATTTTAGATTTAAAAGTTTGTTACGAGGGCGTGGAACATAATTCCGCGCTAAATGTTTCAGTTTGAAATGGTAGGTTTCTCGAAACCAATTTGAAAAAAATCCTAGATACTAGTTTTTACCAACTTTCTCAGCAAAACTTGTTGTAGCGTAACGTATTTCTAAAGGACAGTCTCTGACTCCGAAATGTCGTACATTTAATTGCGGCGCAAGAAATCATGCTTGACAAATTCATAATTCTGTGTAAATGTTTGTTCATAAAGTTGGCTAATATCGCTATGCAGGTTTGTCGTTTTGATATTTTTTCACACTGGCTTTAAAAAACGTACAGATTTCAGTTGGAGTCTTCAGCAGGTATTTATCTGCCTCAAACAAACACGTAAGATATTAAATCACGTAGTTGATAGTTAACCGCTTTCCTGTCATGAGGCATATTTTTCACTGAAGTGAGTTAGTTGGCATGGCTGGTAGCACTGTTTGTCTCCTGCGCTACACGTCCAGGTATTATTGTATGCATGCTACATCTTGTAAACGTAGAGTCGTGTTTGGACTGCTCGGGATTTGAACCTCCAACCGTAAAATACAGGTCAGAACATTAGTAGTAATATAAGTAAGATACCTGTGGAGTGCAAGACGGGACTAACTACAGTGCAGTGATGCCACATTCTAGATGTAAAATGTCATCGTACAACATTTTGTCAATAACATTTAGCCCAGGATTCGCGTGGTGTGATTATTATAGGTTTTTTCACGACAGCCTGTATATAGCTGGTGCTCGTCTGCAATTTAGCCCAGGATTCGCGTGGTGTGATTGATATAGGTTGTTTCAGGACAGCCTGTATATAGATGGTGCTCGTCTGCAATTTAGCCCAGGATTTGCGTGGTGTGATTGTTATAGGTTGTTTCAGGACAGCCTGTATATAGATGGTGCTCGTC